>JAJOOE010000305.1:0-98713 GCA_036250405.1 Solanum raphanifolium
AAAATGTATACGACTAAACACTTGAAATTATCAATATTAATAATCTTTATTCAATATTTATTCTACATTTAATGAGATGATTTATTATTATACAAATATATACTACCTCCATCCACTTTTAATTGTCATATTTTCCTTTTTTAGAGTCAAACAATAATAATTTTGACTAACATTTTACGATGTATTTTCATCATATTTATATGCAAAAAACTGGAATTTATAGTCATTTTCGTATAATTTTTGCATTTCTATTTTTTTTTGTTTAAAATATCGAATGAATGTAATCTAATTTAATTTTAAAAATTAATTAAATTGACTTTCAAAAAGCGCAACATGACAATTAAAAGTGGACAGAGGGTGTATAATTTATTTTCAATAATAAATTTTAAAATTATCTTAAATAAATAATTTTATGAATAAATATTGTGCTGGTATATAACACCAACTTCCCATTACTCAGTTTTTAAAGAAATTGAAATGTGGTGCATAAGAATGATGAGTTGCATAGAAATTTTAAAAAAAGTGGGTTTAAAGAGCTTTGTGGGGACAAAATCTGGAGGATTGTCCCGTTAATGATAGGGCGGTGAGTCAGATTTGGATGTCTTCAAAAATCCACCTTATCCTCTTTACATATTAGAATGGAAAAAAATCTCTAAAATACTATTAAAGGGTATAAATTCAAATACTCATTTCGTTCTATTTTATGTGAAATTTTTTAGATTTTAATATTTAAATAAGTTTAATTTTTATCGTAAGTATTTTATAATTTTTAAAAATATTTTGAATTATTAATTATTGTGATTTATATATTTTTAATGTAATTTATAAATACCCCCTTGGATAACTAAGGGTAGAGGCAGAGGCAGAGGAAGATCATCCTCGGCAACCTTCTTTTGCGGGCTAAGACCACGGCTGACTAGACGGTTTTGAATTATTAATTATTGTGATTTATATATTTTTAATGTAATTTATAAATATATAAATCTAAGATTCTATATATAAATTTTCAATTAAACTTAAATTATTTAATTCATCAAAAATAAAAAATATTACATAAATTAGGCGGAAAGCGAGTGAGTAATAATAGTGCTTATTATTATACACGTCAGTGATTATCCCCCCACACCCAGCCCTTCCCTATCCACTCACTCCTGAAAGGAAGGGTTGATCCTTGACCACAAATTTTAAAAAGCTATAAATTATATATATCTGTTTACTCAGGTGAAGTTTGCTAGAAATTACGTCTTAAGAAAAATTTATTCTTATTTTACTTCAAATAATTTGGTGATATTAATTGTGATGGAAGGAGGAAAGGCAGTGGGTCCAATTAGTGAAGTGGAATGGGTGGTTGTGAATAGTATTTCCGATGATTTCTCTGAATCAAATTCTTCTTCTTCTTCTACAGACATGGCAGATGATGATATATCGTCTTCTTTTGGGCCTTTGTATGAATTGTCTCAACTCATGGCTCAACTTCCCATCAAGTAAGTTCTATGTGTTCTTCATCCCCTTACCTCTCTTTATTTTATTAAATTTATTTCTTCCTTCAAAAAATGAGAAAATTAAAATAGTAAGACGACAAGTATGAAGTATAGAGATGTTTGCCGTGATAGGTTGTGGGCAACATCACTATTACTGAATAAATAAATAAATAAATAAATTTAGATCTATATATTTTGTTTTAAAATATTGATAATTATGAATTAAAATGAAGCATTTTATTTGTATTTTTTTTTGTAATGAATAATCAAATATGTTATTGATGGCGGCTTGACACAAAAATGTCACTGTAGTGATTTTAGGTGGTGCTCCGGTGAGAATAGGGAAGACAAAGATAGAATAATTATTTTTCTTTAATGGCTTTTTGATAAATTTAGGCAATATAGTCATGAATTTTATGCATAAATTAATCATAGGATTTTCACTAGAAGTTTTTTTTTTTCTTTAATGGCTTTTTGATAAATTTAGGCAATATACTCATGATTTTCAATGAACTTGTAATATTTAATATTATACAATTTTGTCACTTGTAATTTAAATGAATTTTGCAATTTGCAGAAGAGGGTTATCAAAGTATTATGAAGGGAAGAGTCGTTCATTTGGGCGTTTGGGAAGTGTGATGAGCCTTCAAGATGTTGCAAAGGAAGGGAAGAGAATGAAGTCAAGTAAGAGCATTACATCATCATTTGCTCCAAAACCTACTATTAAAAAAAAGTCTTATTCAACCAAACATATGTTATGATCTAACTCTCCTATTTCTTTACAAACAAATTTCTAGTATTTAATTAATTAGGAACTATACCAATACCATGAGTTGTAAATATTCAAAGGATAATGAGGGAAGAGCTTTGCACCCGTGTATCTCACTTTGCTTCCACTCCCTTGTTTCAATTTGTGTCCATTTTGATTAAGGTGAGGCAAGTTGCGGGGTTTATGGTGAATTTGAATTTAATTTTAATTTTTTACATGTTATAAAAATGATAGAGCACCATTCACTATAATGAATGTACAAATCTCAAGACAAATTCGTTATTTTTTATTCAAATTAGAAATAATTGAAAGTTTCTTTAAAGTTACTAAAATATTTAAGATAGTAAATTGAAATAGTTCAATTAAAATTAATATAGTTCAATCTATTAAAGTAATACAATTTAATGATAAAATAATTTTATATTTATAATTTTTTTTTAGTATTAAACTTAATGAAAAAAAGAAAAATATTGAAAAATTTATGCGGAGTGGAGTGGGTTGAAAATGAAAAAAGTTATTATGCTGAGTGGAGCGGTTAAAATGTATATGGGTTAATCTCAATCTGCCCTGCACGCCTGCCTGATTTTTAACATTTTACATGTTATAAAAATGATAGAGCATCGCTCAGTAAAGAATGTATAAATCTCACGACAAATTCATTATTTTTTATTCAAATTAAAAATAATTGAAAGTTTCTTTAAAGTTACAAAAATATTTAAGATAATAAATGAAAATAGTTTAATTAAAATTAAGATAGTTCATTCTATTAAATTAATACAACTTAATGATAAATGGTTTTATATTTATAAAATTTATTTTTAGTATTAAACTTAATGAAAAAAAAGAAAAATATTGAAAAATTTATGTGGAGTGGAGCGAGTTGAAAATGAAAAAAGTTATTATGCTGAGTGGAGCAGTTAAAATGTACACCCTCCGTCCCATTTTATATGTTACATTTTTACTTTGCACTTACATTAAAAAATGATGTAACTTTACCCTTTTACCCATTTTTAATGTTTTTTTAAGTCAACTTTATTAATAAATGACAAGATTAATTAACTATTCTATCAAAGGTATAATAGGCAAAATATGGTAATTTATGCGTAAATTTTATAAAATGACAAGTTGTGGTCCAACTATTTATAGAAAGGGATGACATATAAAATGGAATGGAGGGAGTATATGGGTTAATCTCAATCTGCCCTACACCCTCGTTGCACTGCCTCATTTTTAACCTGTTACATGTTATAAAAATGATAGAGCACCATTCAGTAAAGAATGTACAAATCTCACGATAAATTCGTTATTTTTTATTCAAATTAAAAATAATTGAAAGTTTCTTTAAAGTTACTAAAATTTTTAAGATGGTAAATAAAAATAGTTCAATCAAAATTAATATAGTTTTGACTTCTAAAAAAGGAAATTTTAAATCGTTATCTATTAAATTAATACAACTTAATGGTAAAATGATTTTATATTTATAAAATTTTTAGTATTAATTTCCTCATCCGTTTCATATTTTTTATCTTGATTTTCACCAAAAATGTAGTGAATAAAATTTGAATTTCCAACTTGTAAATGTAGAACATTTTAAACATTGAGTTACCATCAAATCTTTCGTTCAGAGATTTATATATATTTAAAATTCTTTAATTTTTATTGAAAGGACTTGAATCAATACCTAAACTCTATCAATTCCAAAATTTATTATTGTGTTTAAAATTATACGGAAAGGGCCTAAAATACCCTTCAACTATGTGAATTGGTATAAAATTACCCTTTTTCTATCTTTCGGGCCTAAAATGTCCTTGACGTCAACCTTTTAGCTTTATTTTGCCCTCATTTTTAACAAACCAAATTTATTAATGACGTGTCACTATTTTATTGGTAATGTAACTAATTAAAAACCCATAAACCCAGGCAAAAAATTTGAGTTATAAATTTTGAAAAGCTTTTTAAAGCTAACACTTGAGTTCTTAAATTGAGTTTAGAAAAAGTAAAGACGAGTCTTGAGAAAAGAGTTTCTAAAACATGACTAGTATGACAATTGAGTATGCCATCAATGTATGAGCAATATGGTATATAGATATACCATCAATTTTTATGCAGTATGACTTCTCGAGTCATCAATGATCATATTAAAATATGATTTTGATATGTTTTTTATAAAGAGTTTTCAAGTATGAATTGAGTAAGAGTATAAGGGGACTATGTATTTACAGAGGTATCAATTTTTACATTGATGAAAGAGAAACTGAGATTTCTAAATAATTCAAGGAACTCATGTTGAATTATTGACATGAACAACTCAAATCAGGGATCTTAATAGAAATAAGGAAACTCAGTACTCAGAACACAAGACTCAGGAACTCAAGGACTCAAGAACTCGAAACACATAACTCAACGATATTTCTCCTCTAAAAAATACTCAATTCATAGGGTTCATGCTGAAATATAGACATGAACGAATCAACTCAAGAAATTGAATGCATAACATATAGCAATTCAATAATTAGGAATAGAATTTCAAAAAGAAACAAGAATTCAAGAACTCAAATCAACTTATCTCAAGAATACTCAAATCTAGGGGTAGAATCTAGTTGAAAGTAGATGTAGGGCGTGAGGATGAACTGGTCCAACACTATTGGTCCAACACTATGATAGCCTTACATACCTGGAAGAACAAGGTTTTTGAAGAATCTTGAAAAAGAACTTGGTTAGAAGCCTTGTAACCCTAACTTGAAGGAGAACAATGAAGAAAACCTTTCTTGAGATTCTTGAATTACTTTCTTGAAATCTCTATGACCAAGCATTATCATTTTCATTAGTGATTCATAATTGTATGGAGGAATTTGAGTTGGAAAGAATTAAATTCTTGGAGAAGGACTTACATTGAAGAAGAATCTTGAAAAAGATTGAAAGAATCGTGAAAGAATCTTGAATGGAGTCTTCTACTTTGATTTTTCCTTAGGGTTTTGTCTTAGGATTTGAGGGAGAAGAGAATGATGTATTAAGAGATGAAAATCTGATTGTTTTGGGTCTTTAATTAGTCAAGAAATTCGTTTAGGATTTCTTAGAGGTAAAAATACAAAAAAGACCCTTTTTAACGTTTTTTTCCTGTCGGCTAATTCATCACTGCACTGTATCAGGTTACTTAAATGGTCATAACTTTTCACTCAAACCTCGGATTGTTGCGAAATTTGTGGCGTTGGAAAGAAGATTCAAATACCTTTAATTTGATAGGTTATCGGCCACACAACTCTGTATATTCTAAGAGATATGATCATTTGAAGTTGACCCAAGTAGAATCTTACATCAAAACTTAATCGATAAAGAAACTTTCAACTCTACTTTGTGCTAGGAGTTTTTAGTGACCTTAATTGATATCCAAAATCATTCCCATACTAAAGAATTTACCTTTATAAATATGGGCAATTTAAGAATAACTTGATAAGACCTTATATGCAAATAAAGAACAGTTCGGACCTTAGCTTAAATTTTTTTGGGGTGTTACACAATTATTTGCTACAATATTATGTTTTTTTCCCTCAAACTCAAAATTACTTATATTAACCACATCTAAATTTCTGCCATGGAAGTTGTAATTTTGGGTCAAACATTGCGGTGGATGGGATAATAGCTAAACACTAACACTTTGGATGTTACAACAGTTTGAATGAGACACATATGCTGAAGACAACAAACGAAAGTTAGACTCACCAACGGTATTACCATCTCAACAAATTCATCACGTAGTTTCATTTCAGATGATGAATCTTTCTTGGTCATTTTCAAATTATTGTGTATAAAAAGAAACAATGTACATCAATTACTATCAAAGATGAATCTTATCGGAAATAATGTACAAAAATAATTGAATGAAACTCAACAACATTGTATAATATTCCTACCTGAACTATGTGAAAAAATAATAAAGTAGGATTATATCGGAAGAGATGCAAACTTTGATAACTACCTTATAGTGGAAACCAACCGTACTCTTAAAAAGACAATTAATATATCTGTATAATAAAAATAATAATAATAATAATAATATTAATAATAATAAATATATCTTTTAAACTGTTATATGTGTAAAAAACTTTCATATTTGTAATATTGAAAAATACTATTATCTATGTAGTTAAGTCTTAAGGATGATCTTTCCACGTAATTTTCAACTATTTAGAATTTGGACTTTTGACCCATTTGACTGTTATATACCAATGTATACATTTAATGTATACCGTTGTATCCATATATATTAGTTCCCCTTGCCATATTCTAGCTTCTTCTTCTCAAAACTTCCAAGTCCAACTTGATAAAGATCGTTGTGTTTCAACCCAACATGAAATACTGAGGAGAAGGAGTCCATAAAGAACTAGGATAGGATATGAAAACAAGATGATATACATTAAACATATAATTTCACTAAAATAAACAGAGGAGATAATAAAAGACACATTGAAAGCATACAATTTTAAAAGAGTAATTGAAAGAGTGCAATTATCATTCAAGTCATAGTAGAGTAACATAGCAACTGATATACATATACGAGGAAAAATAGAGAAAAAAATGATCATTATCATATATTCAAGTAACTAAAAGACATGAGATTAAAACAGACAGACATACATGTTAGTGCAAAGTTTTAATGATAAACAATTTAAATCGTTTCAGGATTAGCTGATCATCAAAAATGAAAGAATCCAAAATGGAGATACAAAATTGTGCTTCTTAAATCAAGGAAGATTACCTAGCAGAAAATTGAAGACCTTCAATCAAGGAAGCTGAAATACAGAGCACATAAATCAGGGCAGATCTTAATTAAGATCAAATCAAAGACAACCTAAATCAAAGCAGACTTCAAACGGCTACATCTCAATTAAGGAAGGTGAAGATCATGAAGAATCTCCAACGGCTATTGAAGACTGAAGAATCAAGGCTAACGGCTAGCAGAAGATCTCAGGCTATAGAAGATTGAAGAATCAAAGCTAACGGCTAGCAAAGGATCTCAAGTAAAATTGAGGCTAAATCAATGGAAAGGAAGATCAACCTCAATCTTATTCTTGGAAAATAAGGACCCCTTGCCTTCTTTTCCAAGGATCAAATCTCTTGGGTTGCCATCTCTTCACAAAAATGATTCAAGCCTAAACACTATAAATATGCTCTATCTACAAACTGACAAAGATATACAATCAAGTCTGAATCATCTCAAACACTCCCTACTCTACTTTTGATAAGCATTATATTACTTAGTTTTACTATGTAAACAAAAAAAAAAAAAAGAAGAGAGAAATATTGTTGGTAAGGTGTTGTATCAAAACAAAAGAGAGAAAAGAAACTTAGTGTAAACTGTGAAGTCACACTCAATTCTGTACACACTTCAAAAGTTACCAAGTCTAGAAGAGAACACCCTTGCAACCCAAGGGGACTGGACGTAAGATCTACTTTGGATCCCAACCAGTATAAAAATTCTTGTGTCAAGTTTACTTTTTGCATTTTTCGATTCTATTTATACCTGTTAGCAAATTGTAGTCGACTGAGGTGTCTCTCAAGTCAACTATCCACAACAGAAAATTGAAAAAAATAGCAATTCACCCCCTTCTTGCACTTTCAATTGGTATCAGAGCCTCGTCTCACAAAGAACTGTCTAACAATAGGTGAGAAAAAGATCACGACACAACAAATCATGGGTGCATTATTCCAAGAAGGAACATCTCAAACCAGACCTCCATACTTTAATGGAAAACACTTTTCCCATTGGAAAGTGAGAATGAAGACCTTTATAAAATCCTATGACGTAAAGGTCTGGAGAGTTATCAAGCTTAGTGATATTCAAATTCCAACAAATTCTGATGGAGGTCAATCTGCTGCTACACCAAGTTTGGAGAACTACACTGATGAACAAATGAAAGTCATCCAAATAAACTCCAAAGCCAAAAATGTTTTGTATAATGCAATTAGTGGGGAAGAATATGAAAAGATCTCTTGCTGTGATACTGCTAAAGAAATGTGGGATAAACTGGAAGTTACTTATGAAGGAACTAACAAAGTCAAAGAAACTATCATCAGCCTGCTAGTATATGAATATGAACTCTTTTCAATTAAGGAAGGAGAAACAATTGAAGGTATGTTTGCTCGACTAAGCAAGATCATTGGAGAACTAAAAGCTTCAGGAAAAACATATCCTCCCATAGAACACATACAAAGAGTTCTTCGAAGTTTACCACCACAATGGCATGCTAAGGTGGTTGCGCTTAAAAGCATGAATTTAAATACTCTAACTTATGATGAGGTAAGAGGAGATTTAATTGATTTTGACAAAACTCACCTAAATAAGAAGGGCCAAGAAGAAAAACAAAAAGAATACTGTGGCATTCAAAGCAATTCAAGAAGACAAATGAGAAGACGAGCTAGCAGAGGATGAAATTGCTTTGATCACGAGATTTGTCATGGAATCCTTCAGAAGATCCAGAAATAACAGAAGGGGAAGAAACTTTGGAAAAGGAAAATATATTACGGATCAGCCAAGAAGCGATGGAAAATGCTATGAATGCGAAAAATATGGACATATAGCCAGTGAATGTCCAGAAGCTAAGAAGAATCACTCCAGGGGAAATCAAAAGAATAAAGCTCTAAGCAGTTGGAGTGACTTTGTTTTGCAGGAACACCGCAGGAAAACAAAAGGAAAATGGTATCTAGATAGCGGGTGTTCAAATCACATGACATGAGATAAAAACCTGTTTAAATCTGTTGCTGAATATAAAGGAGGAAGCATTCGTTTTGGTGACAACTCGAAAAGAACTGTAATCGAAATTGGTACAATTACTTTTAATGATGCCTGTGATATCACTAATAGTAACAGGTCTCAAATATAACTTGCTGAGCATCAGTCAACTATGTGACTCAAACCTTGAAGTTCGTTTCCAAAAGAATTAATGCCTAATAGAAGATCACTCTGGAAACAATCTCCTACAAGGAACCAGAGAAAATAATGTTTACATACTTGACTCTGTAAAAAACAATGGAGAACATATATGCTTAGCTTCAATGACTGATGATCCATGGATCTGGCATAAGAAACTTGGCCATGCCAGCATGCAATTAATTGAAAAACTGGCCAAAAATGATCTTGTTATTGGTTTACCTAAGCTAGATTATTCAAAAACTCACATTTGTGATGCTTGCCAAATGGGTAAACAAACAAGAAACTCTTTCTCTGGTAAGGATATTGTGTCCACAAACAAGCCACTACAATTGCTACACATGGATTTTTTTGGACCCACAAGAACAACTAGCATCGGAGGAAAAAGGTACGCATTTGTAATTGTAGACGACTACTCTCGTTTCACTTGGGTTATGTTTTTGTCTCATAAAGATGATACTTTAAAAAGCTTTGAATTCTTCTGTGAAAAAGTTCAGTAAGACAAAGGTTACTATATCTCTTCTATAAGAAGTGATCACGGAGGAGAATTTGAAAACAAATTGTTTAAAAACTTTTGCGACGAAAAGGGTTACACTCACAATTTTCCTCTCCTCGTTCACCTCAACAAAATGGAGTTGTGGAGCGTAAAAACAGAACTTTACAAGATATGGCAAGAATTATGATCATTGAGCACTCTCTACCTCACAAATTCTGGGCTGAAGCTATAAGCACAACATGTCATATGTTAAATCGATGCTTAATAAGACCTATACTAAAAAAGATGCCATATGAATTGTGGAATGGCAAGAGACCAAACATCGGATATTTTCATCCATTAGGATGCAAATGCTTTGTTCACAACAATGGTAAAGACAATATTGGTAAGTTTGATGCTCGAAGTCATGAAGGTATATTTCTTGGTTACTCAAATTCTAGTAGATCTTATAGAATCTTTAACAAGCGAACTTTAGATATTGAAGAATCCATTCATGTTGTTTTTGATGACTCTAACAAATCTGTTGAGATAAGAATTAGCACTGATGATAAGGACAATCAACTTCCTATATCAACTCACAAGGACACAAGCAGTGTTGAGAAGTCAACTTCTGAAGAACCATCTGTTGATCCTGTCATCGAAACAGTTCCAAATGAATGTCGAAGTGAGCCAAATTATCCAAAAAAATTCATCATTGGTAATCCAAGTGAAGGCATGAAGACTCGATCCTCAAGACGAAATGAGACACAAGTTGCGCTCATTTCCCAGTTAGAACCAAAGAAAATAAATGATGCCCTCACAGATGAACATTGAATCAAAGCTATGAAAGAAGAACTGGATCAATTCGACAAAAATCAGGTCTGGACCCTAGTACCTAGACCTGAAAATAAGTCTATCATTGGAACCAAATGGGTTTACAGGAACAAATGGAATGAATCTGGAGAAGTAATTAGAAACAAAGCTAGACTGGTGGCTTAAGGGTATTCTCAACAAGAATGAGTTGACTATGATGAAACTTTTTCCCCCGTTGCAAGGTTAGAATCCATTCGCTTACTTTTGGCTTTTGCTTCTCACAAAAGTTTCAAATTATTTCAGATGGATGTAAAAAGTGCATTCTTAAACGGTTTTATCGAGGAAAAAGTTTATGTGAAGCAGCCTCCAGGTTTTGCAAAATCCAAACTTTCCCTATCATGTTTTCAAACTTTCAAAAGCTCTGTATGGTCTTAAACAAGCACCACGTGCTTGGTATGATCGTCTAAGCAATTTTTTAATAAACCATGGTTTTACTCAAGGAAAAATTGACACCACTCTTTTCATTAAAAGATCTTCTTCAGACAATCTCATTATTCAAATCTATGTTGATGATATTATTTTTGGAAGTGCTAATATCTCTTTGTGCAAGGAATTCTCTAAGCTTATGCAAAGTGAATTTGAAATGAGTATGATGGGCGAATTAACCTTCTTTCTCGGTCTACAAATTAATCAAACTGAGAAGGGGACTTTTCTCTGTCAAACAAAGTACTGCAAAGAACTCATTCAAAAGTTTGGAATGGAAAACTCAAAATCTCTAGGCACTCCCATGAGCTCCACATGCTCTCTTGATAAGGATGAAGAAGGTAAGAAAGTCGACGAAACAAAATACAGAGGTATGATTGGATCATTACTTTATCTTACTGCCAGTCGACCAAACATCATGTTTAGTGTCTGCAAGTGTGCAAGATTCCAGTCAGCTCCTAAAGAATCTCATCTGACTGCGGTAAAACGTTTTATTCATTATTTAGTGGGAACACCATTCTTTGGATTATGGTACCCTAAAGAAAATAATTTTTTCCTTGAAGGTTTTTCTGACGCTGATTATGTAGGTGATAAAGATGACTGGAAAAGCACTAGTGGCTCCTGTCAAATTCTAGGAAAATCTTTGATTTCCTGGAATAGCAAAAAACAGAGCTCTGTCTCTCTATCTACCACAGAAGCAGAATATATTGCTATTGGTCAATGTTGTGCTCAAATTTTATGGATGGTTCATCAATTAAGTGACTATGATTTATCTTTTAAACCCGTTAAAATTATGTGTGACAACTCTAGTGCTATCTGTCTCTCTAAAAATTATGTGCATCATTCTCGTACTAAGCATATTGATATTAAACACCATTTTATTCGAGATCATGTTTTAAATGGAGATATTGAGATTTCGTTTATCAGCACTGATTGTCAATTGGCCGATATTTTTACAAAACCTCTTTTGGAAGAAAGATTTTGCTTTCTAAGAAAATCTTTGAATATTCTTGCAAATCCTTTTATTTCTTGAGATGATTGCTTTCATTAATTGCTATACTGTCTTTCCTTATTTCTATCGCTTTAGTTATTGTGTTTCCTTTTATTCCTCTGTTTCCAGTCTCTTTTTTAGCGCCTCTCTCTCTGCCACTTTAAACTATCATTCTTTCTAGTCATGTCAAGGTCTCTTCATAATCCTCTCTCCTTTTGCCTTTATATTGTCTTCTCCTGTGTTTTTCTTTTCTCAGCTTTCTTCTTCCTCTATAGAATGGCAAAGTTAGCTATCCCTTCTTCTTCTGCTACTCGCTAAAGTTCTCGCAACAGAAACAAAAGCAAGGCGCCGGCTGCTATCTTTCTCGACTCCGACGGTTCTAATGATCAAGCTCCTCTTGCCTCCGTGGCGTCGTCTCGAGGTAAGCTTCATGTAGATTCTGATGATAGTGGCTCACCTAAAAAGAAATTCAAGTTTGACTTTGATAGCTCCCTGGACAAGAAAGTGGATTTCTAGAGTGCTTCTCATGAAATTCTCTTCCATTCTCTGAAGGATAAAACCCTAGTTCATGGAAGGGTTGTTGACCTCAATATCCTTTATTTTTTGGACTGCCATTTTAAAAATCTGTTTGAATTCCAGGGTTGGGCTAACATCTTCTCGTTTCCCATAGTTGTCTATGAGCCCCTCGTTCACTTGTTCTATGCTAACCTTCGCTCTCCCAAAGCTGGTGACCTCGAATATTTGGTTCTAGGAAAGCGTATTTTTATTGACTGTAAAAAAATTGATTATATGTTTGGGATTTCTTGCTCTGGAATTATGGCCCCTCCTAAGAACTGTTGGCCTTCTGATTGTGATGTCTCGTATGATCAAGCCAAGCGAGAAATCGCTCTTGACCCCTCCAAACCGATTCCCTCTCATTTAGGTCCTAAAGATCTTCCGTTTGAATCTCGAGTGATTGCACACATTGTAGCCACTACTCTCCATCCTAGGGTCGGGTGTCACTTTACGTTTACTCAGCGTGATACCTTATTCGTCTACTGCTTAGTATCTGGTGTGAAAGTGCATCTCTCGTCCTTTATTATCGCAGCTATGACTGATGTTATCGCTGATCTCACCAGTCTCCCTTTTGGAATGCTCCTTACCCGTATTTTTGAATACCAGTACATGTGCCTTGGTGATTTCTCTCTGGTGTTTATCAAGCAATGCTACAATTCTCGTGCTTTCCAAAGCATGGGATTTATTCACTCTGGATCCTATTGGATTCTCAAGACTGACTTCGATGAGTCAAGGGCTAAGAAAGAGAAACTCAAGCCTTCAGCGTCAACCTCTGTCTCTACTTCTAAGCTAACTGCAGCATTGGAAAATCTTGATGCAATGCATGCCAAGCTTGATGCTATGTCCATCACTGTATCTTAGGTAAGTGATGTCATGACCAAACTAACTGCAATGGGTGAACATGTTGACTCTCTCAAGGATCTCTTGCTCGCTGCTCACTTCAAAATTGACAATGTGAAGGATGTCTCTAAAGAAACCGATGCTGATGTTGCAAAGATTCGCCTGAGACTTGACCAAATTGTGAAGGAAGCCATTAAAATTGCTACCAAGGTTCAAGCTGGCTCAAAGGCTATCTCCTCCTCTCTGTCCTCCAGATTTGAAGAAATGTCCACTGCTATTGTCAATACTCTAACCTATTTCCTGAAGCCTCATTAACTGTCTGATGGTGTTGCCATTTTGTCTCTTTTTGATATTGTGTTGTGTAATGGGTTGTGTTGCTTAGTTTAAGACTGTGGTTCCTTGTTGTTTTTGCTAAACTGTTATTTCTTTCCTTTTTGCTGATGCCAAAGGGGGAGAAAAATATCTTATATATGTGCTCTTATCTATGTGTTGCTTGCTCTCGTATCATACTTTCAGTTTATGCATGCCTCTAATAATTGCCTGTTGTCGTTCTACTGTTTGTTTTTGTTCATCTCTCTTAAATGTCTTGGATTATGTTCTCTAAAGGAGAAGTCCACCACAAGAACAAAAGGTTATTATCAGCACTTATTTAGGGGGAGCAAAACTTGTACACCTTACCACATTTAGGGGAGCAAGAAAGATATCCATCCCAGAAGTCAACTACACAGACAGGGAAGTATCACTACTCTATATTGTCATCATAAAAAAGGGGGAGATTGTTAGTGCAAAGTTTTAATGATAAATAATTTAAATCATTTCAGGATTAGCTGATCATCAAAAAGGAAAGAATCCAAAATGGAAATAAAAAATCGTGCTGCTTAAATCAAGGAAGATTACCTAGCAGAAAATTGAAGACCTTCAATCAAGGAAGCTGAAATACAAAGCACATAAATCAGGGCAAATCTTAATTAAGATCAAATCAAAGACAACCTAAATCAAAGTAGACTTCAAACAGCTACATCTCAATTAAGGAAGGTGAAGATCATGAAGAATCTCCAACGGCTATTGAAGACTGAAGAATCAAGGCTAACGGCTAGCAGAAGATCTCAGGCTATTGAAGACTAAAGAATCAAAGCTAACGTCTAGCAAAGGATCTCAAGTAAAATTGAGGCTAAATCAATGGAAAGGAAGATCAGCCTCAATCTTTATTCTTGGAAAATAAGGATCCCTTGCCTTCTTTTCCAAGGATCAAATCTCTTAGGTTGCCATCTCTTCACAGAAATGATTCAAGCCTAAACATTTTATGATTCTACTTTCTGTTTTACATATCAGTACATTTTTATTCGTACGGACGTCCCATTGCCTAGGGACGCTGCTTTTTGTTTCATGAGAGCAAGTTCAGGCAGGGATTCTGATCGACCCACCCGCTAGGATTCAGGTTCAACTGTGAGTTGGTAAGGTCTATCTCTGGGGCAATCAAAGTAGATTTACTGTTGTTGTACAATTTGGGTATAGTCAGGGCCATGTCCCGACACTGCATATGTCACTCATAGAGGCTATTGTGGACACAATATTCTGGGTTTTCTTTTGTATGTTTCAATTTGCAGTGCATAGACTTTGCATGTATATATATGTGCATATAAGTAGATATGTCTTAAGTTGTGGCCTCGTCGGCTAGCTAGTACATCTTTATTTTTTTGGTTTGTCTACCATTGTTTGTATGGTTTATTTTCATTCTGGTCATGACCTTCAGGGTCTAGGCTTCACTTTTTAGAGGTTGTGCTGGCGAATCGTTTTGTCTCATAGTTTGGTTAGCTAGTATGCTTTAATAGGTAACTTGATCTAGTAGGGTATCTAGTGCCAGTTAAGCCCCCTATTTCGAGGCGTGACAGTTACTTTCTAAAGTAGCTCACATGTGTTATAAAGATTTTTAGCTTGCATTGACTATGATTATAGCTTATGTTTTCTAACATGTTATTGTATGATTTAGTTTGATCATTATAGGTCATGTAAAGTCCCGTTTAGCATGATTTCATAACTTTTATGCATTGGTATCATACTTAATACATTCCATGTACTAATGCATACTTGTGCTTACATTGTTTCACTAATGTACTGTCCGACACTCCTATTCCGCACACTCGTGGCTAGTTAATCCTTTTGACCTTTTGACGATTAGTGAGTCCTCTTGTTTCGAGGACCAAGACTTTTTTATTTCTTTATGTCATTTTCGTTTCAGACTTGTATTTGATGTATGAGTTACGTCCCATTCACTTTCCTTATGGTGTATTAGATGACTTGAGACTTAAGTTAGACTTTTGCTTTTGTCAAACTCTTTTGTATGAAATGTTATCATTTCAACTCTTTACCTCTATTATCTTGTATTATATATGTAAGTGGCTTGTGTAGGGCCTCTCAGTGTTCTATATGTCATGTTACGCCTAGGGTATACTTTGGGTCGTGACATTTGTCGATGAACAGTCAATAAAAACCTAGATTTTCAATAATTTTCATAAAGGAGCCATAGATGAACTCTATGAAACAAGATAGCCAAGAGAAGATTCTAATACCATGACAAATTTCTATTGAATGCCTCTCAAAGTTAGAGTCTTTCCATTAAATAGAGTATAAAGATTTTGCATGGCTAAAGACCATCATTCCTATCCCTAAAAATTAATTATTCTATCTCTCTAAATCTTCTATGCTATCTCTCAGAATATGCTATTCTATTACAATATTTATTTTCTTTGATTATATAGTAAATCTCTATAATTATACTTATTTACATCACTATATAATTGGATTATATATGCAATCATTCACTATTAATTAATGATTTGTGAGTCAGGAATCATGCTAACATAACCATTGAAATATAGTAATATAAAGCAAACAAACTTTAGTTAAAAAATAAATAAGGCTTGCAAAATCTAAGTGTTGACTAAATATCTCTCATCAAATAAATTATAGACCGAAGTTGCACATTGTTTTCACTTTCTACCAAAGTAATATTTGTGATTAAGAATACGATTTGGTCAACTCTCAATTTACTTTCACATTTCTTTAGTCCATAGTGTGAAAGAGTTGAAAAATTTCAACAAAACATTTTAAAAAATTGAGTACAGAAATAGGTCTATAGGTGCTAGATCTTCGAAGAACATCAATGGTTCACTAGTAGTTGATGATTGAATATAGAAATAAGTCGATAGGGTGTGCATTAATAGAGAATTTAGCTAATACTAAAGTGATGAAATTTTATTTTATCAACAAAGATTACTAAGTCAACACCGATAAGTAAAGAAAGGCTTTCCCAATTTAGGTTTTAAATTAGTATTCATCTATTTGAGTGGTTAATGATTCATGAAAGTATAGTAAGCATACATATTTTTCTTTTATGTCCTTTCCTCTATGTTATAACTAGTCCTGGGAATGTGCGTTGCACGTTTGTCCCCGAATTGACATCATAAAACATAATTTATATAACAAATTTATCATTGAGGAGCGTACATAAATTCATCGCTAAGTTCAAAGCTAAGTCATTTTGTATATATGTTTGATATAAGAATATAACTCTTCACAAATTATAGCATGAAAATCATGTGTTAGATGTTGGAGGTTTGCTATTTTTAATGCTTTATGAAAAATAAATCTTTTATTACATTAGAGGAATTAATATATTTTAATTACTAAACGTATGTTTTAATAATCAAAAAAGAAACTGGTTATAAAAAAAGATACATATAAAGAAAAATATTACAAAATGTCTAGGTGGTGTAACATCAAATTTTTAGAAAAAACTACAAGTTCAAATGGAAAAGAAAGAAAAGTAAATAAAGACATGACATCCGTAATAAAAGACATCACATTAAAATATATAGACAAAAACATTTTCATATTGATTGAAGTACATTTTGTTAGAAGTTGACTTGCTATAGACAAAATGTTTCATATGTAGAAAAAACTAAAATCATAAAAAAAAAAAAAAAACACAGGAAAGGAAGCATTACTCTGTTAAAAAATATAGATACACTATATTTCTTAAACTATATATTGAAGGAACTGTGTATAAAAAAAATAAATATGAATTCTAATACAATAAAATTCAATGTAACATTTAGTAATCTTTTTACTATACATATATTTTTTATTTTTTTTTAACTTTCGCACTAATTTTGTACCTCCCTGTAATAGTTAAGTACATGATTTCTCTAAAAATTTGAGATTATATATAAAAAGGAAGAAGTACAAACATGTTTTAAAAAGATAAATGATTATCAAACAACGAAGAAGACATAACTGTAAATGTTTATCAAAGACTTACGTACTCTTTTACAGGTCTAGTTGTGAAAATATTCTGCGGGATTTAACATGCTTACCCTCAAAATAATTAATTATAAATATAAATTGGGATTAGCTTTATTATATTTATATCCTAAAGATAGAAGAAATGAATAATACAAAAAATCATGTATAGTCATTCAACATATCTGCCAAATATTTCATATTATTCATGTAAAACACAAATGATCTGGTGTATCATAAAATATCTAATCTTTCATTGAGATAATTTTTAATTTCATTTGGAAATAAAGAAATATAATATTGTACATGTTCCACTCCAATAATTATATAAAGTCTAAATAAGTAATATCTATTTAATGTAATCTAGACACAATTTTTTTGATATAAGCAAAGAACATATTTAACTAAAAGGGAATAAGAAAAGAATACATTATAAAAGAACATTTAAAACTAATACAAAAATCACTTACAAATGGTCATCACTATAAGAACTTTACATAAAATAGTACAAATAATTCATTATTTTGTTGTAATTTATACAACATGATAAAAAAAGTATTATTTCCTTCCAACATTCTTTACAATTAATCAATCAATCAATCATAACGTCTTTGATTCATATACAACAATAATGTTATTGCCCTCAACAATTCTACAAAGATTGATGACAACTTTTCTTTTGCGATCTATGACTATGACCAGAAAGTAAATAAAAAAAAGAAATAAATGATATACCAAAGGTGAGAAAATGGATCTTAATTTATAACAGAGAATTCACATTAACATACTTTAGTAAGAAGATCATATATGAGTTTTGTAAGTTCGTTTCTATGTGACTTTAAATAGGAAAACCTTAGGTGAGGGGAGATGTGTTGGAAATAATAATTCAAAGTTGGAGTAGGAATCCTAAGTGTTTAGAATTTGTAATTTATGGTATTTACTTATTCATGTTTAATTAGGATTTTTTAGTTATAGTGATTCCTAGTACTAGTTTTATTTGTCTTCTTACTTTTACAAATAGGGATGTTGTCAGTTATTTTCAATACAGAAATACACATAAACATATAAAACTTTTGAGTTTATAAATAAAATATTTGTCACTCCCCAAGCCTACACCCTGGGCGGGACTGGCACTCGAGAATCATTGTAGGCCCCAAGCGAACCCTTGGCCTGGCCTACTTACTCAGCGAAAGACTTAAAACACAAGAAGTAATCTAAATAAAGAACTTGTGAAATAAACTTAAAATGTCATAAAAGAAACATTCAAAATAGCCAAGATGGAAACTCAAGTCTCAAAACATAAGCCAATAATAAAGTAGAAACAAATGAATTAACTAACTGACTGTCTTTCTATAAAGTGTCTAAACAACTGATATAGATGTCGAGAGAGGCCTACGACATCCTAATGAACTAACTAATACTGAAAGCAATGAAAAAGGATCCTCCGAAAGTAAGGAGGCTCACCAACAATTCTGGAGCTCAACTAGAATCAACGATGCGCTGGATGTTGATCCTGGTTACCTGTGTCTACATCATAATAAGATGCAGGCCAAATGGCATTAGTACATTGAATGTACGAGTATGCGAGTGGAATTCTAAAATAAGACATAAGCTGAAAGGAACTGAAGAACTTACCCGACTCAACTCAACTCAACATAACTGAACTCATTTCATTATAAAGAAGTTTAAAACAAGTGCAATATAAAGAAAAGTTGTTTAAAGCATGATGTCAACTCTGTGTGTATGCAAAGATACATATAAATCTGAAATGTATGTAAAAATACAAATAACTGTGTATATAAAAATACAATTTCTTCTGTGGGAGTTTCTCTAACCGACAACCATTAAGAAAGAGCTATTGTGATGATACAACATTTTGCCTCACGCTGCCAGGACTGTCCTATACCTTGCTGAGGGTATAGAACCTGAACTACTAAGTGGATCCACTAGTCTATGCTAAATAGCACTAAAGGAATCATCTAAAGAGTATGACTCTTCTCTACCCATGATGGCTACATGGTTCATAGGGGCTGTGAGTTTTTTGAACTCTCCCCCATATAGCTGCTCAATACTACTCCCAAAATATAATACTAGCTCTTATATTTAAAAACATACTTATTTCTGTGGTTTAAGATAATTGCTCAAAACTTAGCTCAAAGGCTATCTTGGAAATGAAAGTTTCCATTCTTGCTTAATTGTTAAAGCGTTTACTCTTTTCTAAAAACTAGCTCAAAGGCTCTTTGGAAATCAAAGTTTCCTTACTTGTTTAAATGTGAAAATATTTTAAACTCTTTGGGAATACATAGCCCCCATATACTTTTGAAGAAATGAACTTCAACCTTAATCTTTATTGAACTCAAAACTCAAGTCTTAAAACAAAGTGAAATCATTTGTAAAAGACTTTTGGAAGACTCTATGAACTTCTCTTGACTTGACTCTTAACTTCTCTTGACTTGACTCTTAATTGATCCTTCAATTGAATTATAGATTCAAGGATTGAGATTTGTGATAGGAAATATTTCATGATGTTTAGGAGTGATTTTAGATAGTTAAACACGAGAAAAGATCAAGATATCACTGTCTAAAAGCTGGTCCACGACGCGGAGGTATATTTAAATTTTTGGTCGCGAAATAACTTTTGAGGTAGAATGGTCTGTGACCGCTCCGTGAAGAACAAATTGTCAATTCTGAGGAATAGGTCAGCGACGCGGACATGGTACCCAGATTTTGCTGACTTGTTCCTTCTTCATTTTCTAACCCCAAATAGCCTAAATTCGATTCTTTTTCTCCAAGTCTCTTTAGACTCAGATACCTAGCATATGTACACAAGAACCTAATCAAACACAACTCTAAAATCGACCTTAAACACTCCTCAATCTCATCCCAAATTCAAGAACGAAAGTAAATTCAAGAACACACATCAAGTACATTCAAACTTTCAACTTTTAGAATGAAATCATACCTCGTAGGGATCACCCCTTGAAGAAATCTACAAGGGATTCGTGAAGATCTTGACGATTCTTGTTTCCTTTCCTCCTTTCTCCTCTTCTTTTCTCTTTTCTCAAAACCCTAACTCTTTTTCCAAAAGCTTAAACTGACTAAGATCAGTTTAGACCCCAATTAATTACCCAAAAGTGAAATAAAATAATTGGGTAAGGAAAAGGCCAAAACACCCTTTAAAAATCCGGATTTGACATTTCCTTATTCGAACAGCCAAACTTCCAATGGGCATATCTCACTCAAACGAACTTAGAATCGCGCAAACTCGGCGGCATTGGAATGATTATTCCAAGATATTTCCTACGATATCTAGAAACACACCTAAGTCATTCTGAGCTAGAAGTTATGGTCGTTTGAAGTTGACCAAAAACTCAAATTTAACACACTTAACAAATTTCCAGATTTTTTTATACTTTCCAAAAATGACTATTTCCTCTTTTTAACTCCTTTCTAGTTCTTTCTAGTTACGGGGTGTTACAATATATCCCCCCTTGGGAACATTCACCCTCGAATGAGCTTACACTTAGTAGGCTAAGGGTGTAACATCTAACATTCAGCTCAAACAGCCAACAAGCAATGAAAATACAACATGCAATCTGATAAGTTAAAGAGTACTAAGAATAGAATTAGTACCTTGGTCTGGAATTTCTCTGGATTCGAAGAGATGTGGATATCTCTTCTTCATATCCTCCTCCGCTTCCCAAGTAGCTTCCTCAACAAATTGATTTCTCTAGAGGACCTTGACTGATGCTACTTCCTTAGTCCTTAACTTGTGAACTTGGCAATCTAGAATCTGAACCGGAATCTCTTCATAAGATAATCTATCCTTGATCTCAATATTTTCTGTTGGTATGATCAATGAAGGATCGCCCATGCACTTCTTCAATATAGAGATGTGAAATACCGGATGAACCACTGTTAACTCTTGTGGTAGCTCTAACTCATAAGCTACATTACTAACCCTTTTAGATATTCTCTAAGGGCCAATATACCGGAGACTAAGATTCCCTTTTTTACGAAATCCCATTACACCTTTCATGGGTGAAACTTTAAGATATACCCAATAATCTAATTCAAACTCTAACTCTCTTCTCCTAACATCAGTGTAGGATTTTTGACAACTCTGTGCCATTTTCAACCTCTCTTGAATCACTTTCACCTTCTCCATAACTTGATGAACTAAATCTGGTCCTATCAACCCTGCTTCACCAACTTCAAAACATCCAATAGGAGATCTGCATCTTATCCCACAAAGGGCTTCATAAGGAGCCATCTGGCTGCTAGAGTGGTAACTATTGTTGTAAGAAAACTCAATAAGAGGTAGGTGATCATCCCAATTACCTTTGAAATCAATCACACAAGCCCTCAACATATCTTCTAAAGTCTGAATAGTGCGTTCTGCTTGCCCATCTATCTGAGGATGAAAGGCAGTACTTAAATTCACCTTTGAACCCAAGCCTTTTTGGAATGACTTCCAAAACTGTGCAGTAAATTGTGCACCTCTGTCTGAAATAATGGAGACCGGAACCCCATGAAGGCTAGCCACTTCTTGAAGATATAACTTGGCATAGTCATCTGCTGTATGGGTGGTATTTACCGGTAAAAAGTGGGTTGATTTTGTCATTTTATCGACAATCACCCAAAAAGAATCATGTTGGCTGGGAGACCTTGGTAAACCTGTGATGAAATCCATATTAATCATCTCCCACTTCCATTCTGGAAGTTCTATATTCTGAGCCATACCACCAGGCCTTTAATGCTTTACTTTAACTTGTTGGCAATTCAGACACCTAGCAACAAACTCTGCAATGCCTTTATTCATACTACTCCACCAATAAACTTCTCTCAAGTCACGATATATATTTATGGAACCTGGATGAATGGAATATCTGCAGCTATGAGTTTCTTTCATGAACCTCTCTTGGAGTCCATCCACCATTGGTACACACAATCTACCTTGATATCTCAATACACCATCTCCCCTTTGTTCAAAAGCCATAACTTTTTGCTTATGAACATTTGCCTTTATTTCAAGAAAAATGGGATCTTGGCCCTGCTACTATTTTACTTCTGACACTAATGATGATTCAGCCCCATTCATCACCACTACCCCTCCCTCTATGGAATCCATTAGTCAGACTCCCAAGCGTGTAAGTCTATACACATTTTCGTTAACTATCTCTTTTCTTCCTCAACATGGGTGGTACTACCCATAGACAACTTGCTTAAGGCATCGACAACAACATTAGCCTTACTTGGGAGGTAAAGAATACTCATGTCATAATCCTTGAGTAGTTCTAACCAAGTCATTTGTTTAAGATTAAGCTCTGGGTGAACACATATTGAAGACTCTTGTGATCAGTGAATACATCAACATGAACACCATACAAATAATGACACCATATCTTCAAAGCAAATACTACAGCAGCCAACTCTAAATCATGGGTTGGGTAATTCTTCTCCTGAACTTTCAACTGTCTGGAGGCACAAGCTATAACTTTTCCATTCTGCATTAACACACAACCCAAACCAACTCTAGACACATCACAATAAACAACAAAGTCTTGCATACCTTCTGGTAATGTCAAAACTAGGGCAGTAGTCAACCTCTTTTTCAATTCCTAAAAGCTCTTCTCACAAGCTTCATACTATTGAAATTCACTGTCTTTTGAGTTAACTTGGTCAAAATGGATGAAATAGATGAGAACCCCTCTACGAACCTTCTATAATTGCCAGCTAAACCCAAGAAACTCCTACTGCCAGTTGGAGATGTCGGTCTAGGCAAATTCTTTACTGCCTCAATTTTCTGAGTATCAACTTTAATTCCCTCTCCAGACACAATGTGTCCCAAGGATGCCACAGACTCAAGCCAAAACTCACACTTAGAGAACTTGGCATATAACTCCATATCTTTTAAAGTCTGGAGAACTATTCTGAGATGACTAGCAGGATCCTCTTTATTCCTTGAATAGATTAGTATGTCATCAATGAAGACGATAACAAACATATCTAAATAAGGTTTGAAAACTCTATTCATAAGGTCCATGAATCCTGCAGGTGCATTGGTCAAACAAAAAGACAGGACCAAAAACTCAAAATGAGCATAACGGATTCTGAAAGCTATCTTTGGAATGCCACATTCCCTTACTCTTAACTAATGGTAGCCAGATCTGAGATCTATCTTAGAGAAACATGTGGCACCCTGAAGCTGATTGAAAATATCATCAATTCTCAGAAGAGGATACTTGTTCTTGATGGTAACCTTGTTCAATTGACGGTAATCTATACACATCCTAAGGGAACCATCCTTCCTCCTCACAAATAAGACCGGAGCACCCCAAGGTGAGACACTTGGTCGAATAAAGCCCTTATCAAGGAGACATTTCAACTGCTCCTTCAACTCTTTTAACTTTGATGGTGCCATTCTGTATGACGGAATAGATATAGGATGAGTATCTAGGAGAACGTCTATACCAAATTCTATCTCTCTCAGGAGGGACTCCGGGTAGATCATCTGGAAAGACTTTTGGAAACTCTTTTACTACTGAAGCTGACTAAATAGGAGGTATCTCAACACTACAGTCATTAACTTGGACTAAGTGATAGACACACCCCTTAGAAACCAACTTTCTTGCCTTAAGGTACGAAATGAAATGACCCTTAGGCACTGCTGAATTGATTTTCCACTCTAAGACTGGCTCATTTGGAAACTGAAACTTGATAACTCGGGGTTCTACAATAAATTGAGGTATAACAAGCATGAAGCCAGTCCATACCAAGAATGACACCAAAATCTACCAGGTCTAACTCAACTAGATCAGCTATGGTACTCTTGTGATTGATGGAAATGAGACAATCACGATAGACTCTCTATGCTAGAATAGACTCACTGACAGGTGTAGATACACTGAATGGTTCACTAAGTTGCTCAGGAATAACATCAAAATTCATCGCAACATAAGGAGTTACAAAGGATAAATTCGCTCCAGGTTCAAACAAAGCATAAACATTAGAATTAAAGACTTGGATCATACCAGTGACAACATCTGGCGAATCCTCTTATTCTTGGCGACTGGTGATAGCATATAGGTTGTTTGCTTCTACGCCAGTACCTGAAGTAACTCCACTAGGTCCAACTTGATGCATATCATGACCAACGGCACTATCCTACGGTATGAGTGTCTACGATCGTCGATAATATAGTAACCCAACCAAGGGTTGGGGTTGTGTCCCAAGAGAGCAGTTTTGAGAATTGATAGAAAAATAGAATTTACATTCTAACTAGTCGTAGCTAAAGACATTTGCTATAAAAGACATTGTAAATTAAAGGGGGCGACACAAAAGTGTCAAATATCAAAGGGGATTTCGTAACAAGTACTAAAACAGCAAAATAAACAAGAAAATCAAGTATGGGGAAAGGTTCTTGGGATATGAACGCAATATAACTTGAGATAAATTGTTCGGTACATTCTTTCGATAGGAATTTGCAAAATAATAGTGACTAGGCTAAGCTTTAAATGGAAATAAGTTCCCTCTCGGGCAACTTAGCTCGTTTCAAATGCGTTCCTCTCGGACATCCATTTGCCTCATGAAGACCAGCCTACGCCTTACCCCATTCACTCTCTCAAGCTGAGTGTTAGGATATGGGACTAGGGCTCACCCTTTCGGGGTGAACCTCATGTCGACCCACTCCATAGGCCATCAGTCTAGTGGTTTTCATTTCGCGGCCTTCTTCTCGGGCAAGCCGAAAACACATGGGTGGCTTCGTATTTGCAACTACAAACCCTTTAGATTAAACCACAACCACTAGGTGAAATTACCATTAAAATACATATAACCTATCAACAAGCAAGACCCAACAAAAATATCAACCCATATTTGCTAAATCACACCCCAAGAATGGGGATTTTAGCCACACATCAAGAAATAAGAAATTAAACATAACATGATAATTAAATCAGCTGGGTATAAGAAATTAAACCTTAAATTAAGCAAAGGGAAATGAATAGAGAAGACCCACTTCCAACTTGGGGAAGAAGAACTCCTTTCTTCAAGTCTCCACAAAACCCTCTCCAAACTTGAGAGAAAAAATATCAGCTAAAATATGTTCTAAAGTGAAAATAATAATAATAATTGTTCCACACCAAGACTATAATTCTAACTAGTATTTATAGTTTTCATAGATTGTGCTGCGAAGGATTGTTCAGCGACATTAGTTGAGATCGTCGATGAACTCGGCGATCTGCCTTTTGGTCATGTCATCAACTTCGGTGTCTTGCCTTTAGCATCCTCACATTCTGGATCATTGGGCGGTACAGTACTGCTTCACAGAACTGATCGGCGACTCGCCGACTGTTCATTTCCTCGCCTTTTGATCCACTTCCTTCAAGGCTTCGGGTACTGGAATGAAGGGTGGTTCATGTCGTTTCGGCGACTCGCCAAGTTAAACTTCGCGATCCGCAAGATTCCATTTCTTGTTCTTTTCAGCCCTATTTTCTCCGTTCTGCGCCTAAGTGTCCATGCTTCCACTAAAACTTCGAATACCTGAAACTTCAGCATTTTAATCAGTTATTGATATAAAATAAGCATTCAAGGACACTATATCTATTAAAATAAGGCCCTAAATGAGTCCAATTTGTGGACTCATCAACACCCCTAACTTAAACTTTTGCTTGTCCTCAAGCAAACTCAAGTTCAGCAGTTCAAAAAGGGTGCCTCAAGCAGTGCTACACAAGATTAAATCATGAATGCACACAACAAGACTCAATTTACTTATGCAAGGATCACTTGTGTACTCAAAGATTCAAATTGTTACTCACCATTACCAAAGATTCTCATGCTCGCAATATTTGTAACTTGTGCAAGTTCAAGCTCAACAAAAGTAGACATCCTCTTTCATGCCTTTCATCATTTTGTCCGACCCTTCAACTTTTTTGAGGATGCATGAGAGAATATCCTCAAACCTACTACCCTCCAAGTCCTTTGGCTTTTGGCGTTCGTGGAAGGGCACATATCTGTCTTTCTCCCCATCTTTCCAATTAGGATTTCGATCTCTCCATTCTATATCCTTCCATCCTTCATATCTAACCCAACCTTGATTTCCACCCTGCCTTGGGTAGTTTGATCGATAACCACCACCTTGGTTGGCTAGGAAGTTTACCTCTTCATTATACAAAGCGTCGAAACTTGCCTCTTCAGGAATTGCGCACCCGACCCACACAATATTGACATCGCGGGTACCAATCCCCATGACATTTTTGGATAGAATATCAAGCTGTGTCATGGTCTTGGCCATATTTTGATCTCTCTCATTGTCTTTATCAACCTGCTCCTTAGATAGCTGAAATGTGACTGGTGAGACTTGATGTTCGCGGGTGTACCACACCCTATTGATGGTTGTCATACCATGAATGAGTTGAACTGTCACTGCGTATGGTTGTTGCATTAAGCCTCCGGGTGAGAGTTGGTCAGCTACACCCTTGTTTACCGAATCTAGACTCCGATAGAAGTATTGAAGTAGCACATTGTCGGGAAGACCATGTGTTGGGCATTGTTGTACCAATTTTTTAAATCTGAGCCAGGTTTCGTGCAGAGGTTCGCCATTCAGATGCTTAAAGCTTTGGATGCTATCCCAGATAGTCATCATCTTTGAGGGAGTGAAAAATCGTACATTGAATGCATTCATCAACTCCTCCCACGAAGTGATTGAGTTACGTTGCAACTCGGCAAACCACTTGCACGCCTCACCCATCAATGAGAAAGGAAATAACCTCAATCGCACTGATTCCTGAAAAATGTTTTTGATTGAGAATGGTCCACACACGTCTATGAATTTTTGAAGATGCTCGTGTGGGTCCTCATGAGCTAATCCGCTGAAAAGTCCCTTTAGTTGCAGAAGTTGCAACATGGTGCTTGTTGTGTAGAATACTGCGTTTCCTTTTGCTGGGGTAGACGAATAGCTCCAACACCTCCCATGAGATGCGGATCATTGAGATTACATTCTTGGATGTCATGGATATTTTCGATGTCATCCTGAAGGCCCACCTGGCTCCCATTATTACCGTTGACACTAATGCTCTCTGCAAAGTTTCCACAATCAATAAAACACAACTAAAAGTTAAGTTAGTAAACTACAACTAGTAAGAATAGAAATTCTAATAAGCTAAAAATTCTCAAATAACACCTCTACCCGGCAGCGGCGCCATTTTGATGCTTATTGTGACCAACGACACTATCCTACGATATAAGTGTCAATGATCATCGATAATATAGCAACCCAACCAAGGGTTGGGGTCGAGTCCCAAGGGAGCGGTTTTGAGAATTGATAGAAAAATAGAATTTACATTCTAACTAGTCGTAGCTAAAGACATTTGCGATAAAAGACATTGTAAATTAAAGGGGGCGACACAAAAGTGTCAAATACCAAAGGGGGTTTCGTAACAAGTACTAAAACAACAAATAAACAAGAAAATCAAGTATGGGGAAAGGTTCTTGGGATGTGACCGCAATACAAGTTGAGGTAAATTGTTGGGTACATGCTTTCAATAGGAAATATGCAAAATAATAGTGACTAGGCTAAGCTTTAAATGGAAATAAGTTCCCTCTCGGGCAACTTACCTCGTTTCAAATGCGTTTCTCTCGTACATCCATTTGCCGCATGAATACCAGCCTACGTCTTACCCCACTTACTCTCTCGAGCTGAGTGTTAGGATATGGGAATAGGGCTCACCCTTTCGGGTTGAACCTCATGTCGACCAACTTCTTAGGCCATCAGTCTAGTGGTTTTTGTTTCGCAACCTCTCTCTCGGGCAAGCCGAAAACACATGGGTGGCTTCATATTTGCAACTACAAACCCTTTAGATTAAACCACAACCACTAGGTGAAATCACCATTAAAATACATCTAACCTATCAGCAAGCAAGACCCAACAAGAATATCAACCCATATTTGCTAAATCACACCTCAAGAATGGGGGTTTTTAGCAACAATTCAAGAAATAAGAAATTATACCTAACATGACAATGAAATCAGTTGGGTATAAGAAATTAAACCTTAAATTAAGAAAAGGAAAATGAATAGAGAAGACCAATTTCCAACTTGTGGAAGAAGAACTCCTTTCTTCAAGTCTCCACAAAATCCTCTCCAAACTTGAGAGAAAAAATATGAGCTAAAGTATGTTCTAAAGTGAAAATAATAACAATAATTGTTCCACACCAAGACTACAATTCTAACTAGTATTTATAGTTTCCCCAGATTGTGCTGCGGAGGATTGTTCGGTGACATTAGTCGAGATCGCCGATGAACTCGGCGATCCACCTTTTAGTCAGCTCATCGCCTTCAGTATCTTGCCTTTAGATTCCTCTCATTCTGGATCATTGGGTGGTACAGTACTGCTTCGCGGAACTGATTGGCAACTCGCTGACTGCTCCTTTGATCGCCTTTTGATCCACTTCCTTCAAGGCTTCGCGTACTGGAACGAAGGGCGGTTCATGTCATTTCGGCGACTCGCCAAGTTGAACTCGGCGATCCGCAGGATTCCATTTCTTGTTCTTTTCAACCCTATTTGCTCCGTTTTGCGCCTAACTATCCATATTTCCACTAAAACTTCAAATACCAAAAACTTCAGCATTTTAATCAGTTATTGAGATAAAACAAGCATTCAAGGACACTATTTCTATTAAAATAAATCCCTAAATGAGTCCAATTTATGCACTCATCAACACCCCCAACTTAAACATTTGCTTGTCCTCAAGGAAATTCAAGTTTAGTCTTTCAAAAAGGGTGCCTCAAACAGAGCAACACAAGACTAAATCATGAATGCACATAACAAGACTCAATTTACTTATGCAAGGATCACTTGTGTACTCAAAGATTCAAATTGTGACTCACCATTACCAAAGATTCTTATGCTCACAATATTTGTTACTTCTGCAAGTTCAAGCTCAACAAAAGTATCTAAATACCCTAGCACAAAGAATGATTCCATATTCACACACATATATGAGTCAATTTAAGATCAGGAATCAGATACAACGCTCACACTCAAAAAGAGGAACACAATGCATGTTTTCACCCATAGGTTTTCCCTTATTTTCTAATTGACTTTCGATCCAGCTTACTCAAGATCAAAAAGGTCTTTCTAAGGCTTATAACGGGGCTAAGTGCAAATGTATGGTCATTTAGGCTTAGTGACTTTTTCCTCGTGAGATGTGGTATTGTCAAAGCATTCCCTTATTTTCCTTTATCACTTCTTTTTCTAGTGCTTCTAAGTCATCCTTCTATTCACTCCCCATAAATTGCTGGGAACCTCAATATCCTTTGTACTTTATTCCACAAATTTCTTTTTAAATCTTTTTTTTTGTTTGGAGGGCTCCATTGTTCTGCAACATGGGTAAATGGGGACTTCGTATAGCACTTCTTGACTTCTCCTAATCCTTTTTAACACACCCCCAACTTAGGCTTTTTGTCCTAAGTTGGCTATTCACTAAACCACAAATCAAGAGGATTATAGGTAGTGGATCAAGTAAGGTTTAGGGTTTATCAAGGTTCTTCCAAAGAAAGGCAAGGCTCAAAGGTGTTCAAAAGAGTTTCACACGCTCACATATAGGTCACAAAAAGAGGTATATGTCAAATTGGTTCATACTCTTTAAAATTGCCTAAGATCATCTCAAGAGTACACCTTTCTAAATAAATCAGACTAACAGGGCAAATTCTAGGTTTATTCATGCAAGGTTCAAAGTAAGCTAAACACACAAGCCATCGATACTTCAGTCAAGCAAGACTACACATGTTTACTAGTGTGCAACGGTCATCACAAGAGAATCAATTTGATAAATGGCTAGTCACAACGAGATGCAAAGAGTGCACATATTGTCTATGTAACTTCATTTGGCCTCATCGTCGCCGTGCATTCATGTTTGTTCAAATGAGAGCACTATTTAAGTCATCGGTATTGATCGAAATCGAGAGTTAAATTCTTGCAAAAGAACAGCCACATTCAACTCACGAGGTGGCAAATTTTTTTCGAAAGGATCAAAATTATTTTCAATTAGAACAACAGGAGCCATGAGCTCAAACATCCACAGAAACGCAGTATTTAAAACACAACTTAAAGCAGACAACCCAAATATATAAAGAACAAAACATGAATGTCAACACAAAAGGTGTGGGCCTCACCCCCACCACAAATAAAGAGGGTTTGTCCTCAAGTGCAAGTAAACAAGAAAATATATGGACAAGTAAGATAGGAAAAGACAATGCGAGAGAGGTAAGGAAAGGTCTTGTCTATGCATCTGCTTCATCTATCGAAGCATTGTTGCCTTCTGCATTAGTCTGATATTCGTCAATGGCCCTCGGGTTATCATTCTGGGTTTCATTCATGTGTTTCTTTGTTCTAGCTTCTGCAGCGACCTTAGCTTCAACCATTGTATCCACGTCATGGGCCGCCAAAAAGGAATTTGCGGCTGTGTATAATCTGCGTCTCCATGAAGGAATGGTGGGATCAATGGGAATCCTCCCACTGGCACTGGCTTTCTTACTCTCCTTTCTTTCTTTGGTCAGTTCTGCTATCTTTTCGTCTCTTTTCAAAATCTCTTGCTCTTGCATGTCGGGGTGGCATGTCTCTTCCTGCAACTTTTGGTTTTCCCATTTCTGAAAAGGCTTCGGGAAAAGTTATAAATTAGTTAAACAGAGTAGGAAAATAGTAAGTGCATCATCACCTTTGCACTAGTTGGTGACATGCTCATTCACTTAGGTTAGTTATTGAAATCCGTGCATAAAGGGACTAAGAGTGCAGACAGGAAGGGTGAATTAAATGGACTCTTGGCGCATCGCCAAAATTTTTTAGCGATAGCAGGTTTATCACCGATTCTTACAGATTAAATAACCCAAATTTGCTGTTAATGAAAGACGACAAGAGCAGTTAGGCGAATCGCCGAGTGATTTAGCGAGCTAGGTCCGGCTCGCCAACTGACTCAACGCGCCTATGCTCTACGCGATTTCCATCCACAACCTCACAACCCTGGTCAAAGAAACTCAAGTCCATACAGCATAAACTCACAATAAAACCCATAATAGTATCATACCCCCACAGTAAATTAATTCAAATTAGAGCACAGTTGATTTGGATTCTACCAATTACTTAAAGATTACTGGATGGTATTCAATGATATATGAAATGCCATCAACGCAGAGATTCAGCCAAGACTTGACAATATCAGCACTATGCAAATAAGTACAATTTTACTAAATTAAACACGGGGTTAGAATCACCAACCTTAATTGCCGAATCGGATGCTAATGAAGTGCGGAGCAGTAATGAGATCCAACTCCGTGCATAATTTGACACTTACAATAATTTAGGGTTGCAAGATATATAAAACTAACATGCAGGTGTGGGTTTGGTAGGATGAAGACATGGGAGAAAGTGGATGAACCTGAATATTTAAACCTGTGGCTTGCAGAAATCGTGAAGTATCTGCCCATTTGGCGATGTACATTGGGTACGCTCATTCACTTGGCGAAGCGCCAAATGTCTAGTCTCTTCGCCAAATGTAACAGGACTCGCAGCTCATGTGAGGATCCCAACGACGGTCTATATTGCAATCTCTGAAAGGGTTGGCAATTCGCCATTAATTTTCTACTGAACACCGAGTTTTTACAAAATCCTAGCTGACATTGCCTAGAGTCACCCGGCGGAAAGAATCGTGTTCACCGATGTCATTGGCGATCCAACAACTGGACACGCTGTTTGCCTCCATATATTATTTCATTCGCCTCCCTTGCTCCAACTTGTACAAACTCACACCATTATTTTCTCAAAGTTAAACAAAGCAATAAAGGGTTTTGGGTTGCCTCCCAAACAACGCCGTAGTTAACGTCATAGTACGACGCTAGTACACCTTCAACTCTCACTCTTGGGGTTAGCCATAGTGTCACTAGGCAAGCCCCCTTGCTGTCTTGGATTTAGGTGAGATGAGATATGACCCATTTGGGTCCCCAACTGCTTTTTTGAAGCTGAATGGGAGGTAACGGTCTGGCTGAGGGTGGAGACATCCTCTTTCATGCCTTTCATCATTTTGTCCGACCCTTCAACTTTATTGAGGATGCGCGAGAGCATATCCTTAAACCTACTACCCTTCAAGTCCTTTGGCTTTTGGCGTTCATGGGGGAGGGGGGGCACATATTTGTTTTTCTCCCCATCTTTCCAATTAGGACTTCGGTCTCTCCATTCTCTATCCTTCCATCCTTCATCTCTAACCCAACCTTGATTTCCACCCTACCTTGGGTAGTTTGATCGATAACCATCACCTTGGTTGGCTAGGAAGTTTACCTCTTCATTATACAAGGCGTCGAAACTTGCCTCTTCAGGAATTGCGCACCCGAACCCCATATTATTGACACCGCGGGTACCAGTCCCCATGACATTTTTGGATAGCATATCAAGTTGTGTTATGATCTTGGCCATATTTTGATCTCTCTCATTGTCTTTATCAACCTGCTCCTTAGATAGCTGAAATGTGACCAGTGAGACTTGATGTTCGCGGGTGTACCACACCCTATTGATGGTTGCGATAAAAGACATTACAAATTAAAGGGGGCGACAAAAAAGTGTCAAATATCAAAGGGGGTTTTGCAAAATAAACAAGAAAATCAAGTATGGGGAAAGGTTCTTGGGATGTGACCGCAATATAAGTTGAAATAAATTGTTGGGTACATGCTTTCAATAGGAAATTTACAAAATAATAGTGACTAGGCTAAGCTTTAAATGGAAATAAGTTCCCTCTTGGGCAACTTACCCCGTTTCAAATGCGTTTCTCTCGGACATCCATTTGCCGCATGAAGACCAGCCTACGCCTTACCCCACTCACTCTCTTGAGCTGAGTGTTAGGACATAGGAATAGGGCTCACCCTTTCGGGCTGAACCTCATGTCGACCCACTCCATAGGCCATCAGTCTAGTGGTTTTCGTTTTGCGTCCTCCCTCTCGGGCAAGCCGAAAACACATGGGTGGCTTCATATTTGCAACTACAAACCCTTTAGATTAAACCACAACCACATGGTGAAATCACCATTAAAATACATCTAACCTATCAGCAAGCAAAACCCAATAAGAATGTCAACCCATATTTGCTAAATCACACCCCAAGAATAGGGGTTTTTAGCCACACATTAAGAAATAAGAAATTATACCTAACATGATAATGAAATTAGCTGGGTATTAGAAATTAAACCTTAAATTAAGAAAAGGAAAATGAATAGAGAAGACCGACTTCAAACTTGGGGAAAAAGAACCCATTTCATCAAGTCTCCACAAAACCCTCTCCAAAATTGAGAGAAAAAATATTAGCTAAAGTATGTTCTAAAGTGAAAATAATAATTATAATTGTTCCACACCAAGACTACAATTCTAACTAGTATTTATAGTTTTCACAGATTGTGCTGCGAAGGATTGTTCGGCGACATTAGTCGAGATCGCCGATGAACTCGGCAATCCGCCTTTTGGTCATTTCATCGCCTTCAGTGTCTTGCCTTTAGCATCCTCGCATTCTAGATTATTCGACGGTACAGTACTGGTTTGCAAAATTGATCGGCGACTTGCCGACTGCTCCTTTCCTTGCCTTTTAATCAACTTCCTTCAAGGCTTCACATACTGGAATGAAGAGCGGTTCATGTCATTTCGGCGACTCACCAAGTTGAAGTTGGCGATCCACAAGATTCTATTTCTTGTTCTTTTCAGCCCTATTTCTCCCGTTTTGCGCCTAAGTATCCATGCTTCCACTAAAACTTCAAATACCTTAAACTTCAGCCTTTTAATCAGGTATTGTGATAAAACAAGCATTCAAGGACACTATTTCTATTAAAATAAATCTCTAAATGAGTCCAATTTGTGCACTCATCACAGCTCTATCTAGTGGAGCAACTGAAGAAGACTAGGCTCTATTGCCCCCATTACCATTACCCTTCTTGTTCTTTGGGAACTCTCGCATAAAGTGACCATTCTGGCCACACTTGAAACAACCAGTGGAGCCCTCATGACAAGTACCTGAGTGGTTCCTACCACACGTAGCGCAGGCAGGAGGCTTACTACCCCCTTGCGCCATACTACCCTGAGAATAGGCAGGCTTAGCTTTGAAATTCTAACTATTGTACTCACTTTTGTTCTTAGGTGCAGGTGCACTAGTAGATGATGCAACAGGTCCCTTTTGTTTATATTGGAAAGATGACCGGTTGGCATTATTCTTCTGCTGTACGGACTCATTCCCTGTCTTAGCTCACTTGTTCTTGAACTTCTCCCTATCCCTCAGGTTTTCTTTCTCAACCTACTGCACATATAAGACTAACCTTGATATATCCATGTCCCCAATTAGAACCTCTACCCTGCTCTCTTTGCTTGATAGACGGGACAACTTAGTAACAAACACACTCATTATACTACTCATATTCGCAACCATCTTCGGAGCATAACGGGATAGTTGGGTCAACTTCAACCCATACTCATGAACGCTCAAAGAATCCTTCTTAAGTGTGAGGAACTCTCGTACCTTAGCCTCTTTCAGTTCTCGGGGAAACAAACGCCCCAAGAAGGCCTCCTGAAAACAAGCCCAACTCGCAGGCGGTGCATCCTCTGCTCGGTTCTTCTTCCATTGATCGAACCAAATCCTAGTGACACCCTTCATCTGGTACGCAGCTAGTTCCACTCTCTCAGTATCAACAATATGCATGACATCAAACACATTTCGCAGCTCCTCAATAAAGTTCTCTGGATTCTTGGTAGTGCTCGAACAAGTGAAACTTGGAGGATTTATCCTCAAGAACTCACAAATCCTCGACATGTCAGAATCTTTTTGTTGAACCCCTCTTTGTTTCCAAATCTAATAAGTCACAACTTGACTTAACATCCTTATCGCTTACCTGAACTCAGCATTGTTAACTTTTCCTTGGGGTTGCACTTCAGGTGCATTGGGTACCCCTTGCTCCTCAACATTTAGCCTAGCAGGACGACCTCTGACAGCTCTTCGTGGAGGCATGACTTACTGAAAAACACGTGCATCACGAATTAGAGGGAAACTTTTTAGAGATAAAACTCTAAAGCACGAAATGAATATGAAAGAAGTGAGATAATTTCCTAAGTGTTGCAGCCTCCTAATTATAGATGTGGCGCACTTCACATCAATAACCAGGAATCTACATACACGGCTTTATAGACTCCCTATGACTCTTGAACTCTGTGCTTTTATACCAAGTTTGTTACACCCCGAGCCAACACCCTGGGCAGAACTGGCACTCGAGAATCATTGCTGGCCCTAAGCGAACCTTTGGCCTGGCTTACTTACTTAGCGGAAGACTTAAAATACAAGAAGTAGTCTAAATAAAGAACTTGTGAAATAAACTTAGAATGTCTTAAAAGAAACATTCAAACTAGCCAAGATGGCAACTCAAGTCTCAAAACATAAGCCAATAATAAAGTAGTGACAAATGAATTAACTAACTGACTATCTATCTATGAAGCCTCTAAACAACTGAGATGGATGTTGGGACAGGCCCACGACATCCTAATGAACTAACTAATACTGAAAGCAATGAAAAAGGATCCTCCAGAAGTAAGGAGGCTCACCAACAATTCTGGAGCTCAACTAGAATCAACGATGCGTTGGATGCTGATCCTGGTTACCTGTGGCTGCATCATAATAAGATACAGGACAAATGGTATCAATACATTGAATGTACGAGTATGCGAGGGGAATTCTAAAATAATACATAGGCTTGAAAGGAACTGAAGAACTTACCTGGATCAACTCAACTCAACATAATTGGACTCGTTTCATTACAAAGTAGTTTAAAACAAGTGCAATATAAAGAAAAGTTGTTTAAAACATGATGTCAACTCTGTGTGTATGCAATGATTCATATAACTCTGAAATGTATGTAAAAATACAAAATAACTTTATACAATTTCTTCTATGGGAGTTTCTCTAACTGACAACCAACACGTAAGAGCTATTGTGATGATATAGTGTTTTGCCTCACGCTTCCAGGGTCATCTTATACCTTGCCGAGGGTATAGAACCTGAACTACTAAGTGGATCCACTAGTCTATGCTAAAAAGCACTAAAGGAATCATCTAAAAAGTATGACCTTATTCTACCCATGATGGCTACATGGTTTATGGGGGCTGTGAGTTATCTGAACTCTTCCCCACATCGGTGCTCAATACTACTCCCAAAATATAATACTAGCTCTTATGTTTAAAAACATACTTCTTTCTGCGGCTTGAGATAATTGCTCAAAACTTAGCTGAAAGGCTATCTTGGAAATCAAAGTTTCCCTTCTTGCTTAATTGTGAAAGCATTTACTCTTTTCTGAAAACTAGCTCAAAGGCTCTTTGGAAATCAAAGTTTCCTTACTTGTTTAAATATGAAAACATTTTAAAATCTTTGGGAATACATAGTCCTCATATACTTTTGAAGAAATGAACTTCAACTTTACTCTTTACTGAACTCAAAACTCAAATCTTAAAACAAAGTTAAATCATTTGTAAAAGACTTTTGGAAGACTTGGCTCTTAACTTCTCTTGACTTGACTCTTAACTGATCCTTAAATTAAATTATGGATTCAAGGATTGAGATTTGTGATAGGAAAGATCTCATGATGTTTAAGAGTGTTTTTAGATAGTTAAACACGAGAAAAGATCAAGAAATCACTGTTTGAAAGCTGGTCCGCGACGCGGTGGTGTATTTAAATTTTTGGTCGCGAAATAACTTTTGAGGCAGAACGGTCAGTGACCGCTCCGCGACGCGAAGAACATATTGTCAATTCTGAGGAACAGGTCCGCGACGCGGACCTAGTACAGAGATTCTACTGACTTGTTCCTTCTTCGTTTTCTAACCCCAAATCGACTAAATTCGATTCTTTTTTCCAATTCTCTTTAGATTCAGATACCCAACATATCTACACAAGAACCTAATCAAATAGCACTCTAAAATCGACCTTGAACACTCCTCAATCTCATCCCAAATTCAAGAACTAAAGTAAATTCAAGAACACACATCAAGAGCATTGAAATTTCAACTTTTAGGACGAAATCATGCTGAATTAAACATGTTTGGCGTGTGGGTGAATGAACCCGACCCTGTGTGAACTCACATACCTCGTAGGGATAACCCCTTGATGAAATCCACAAGCGATTCGTGAAGATCTTGACGATTCTTGCTTCCTTTCCTCCTTTCTCCTCTTCTTTTCTCTTTTCTCAAAACCCTAACTCTTTTTCCAAAAGCGTAAACTGACTAAGATAAGTTCAGACCCCAATTAATTACCCAAAAATGAAATAAAATAATTGGGTAAGGAAAGACCAAAACACCCTTTAAAAATCCGGATTGGACATTTCCTTATTCGAACAACCCAACTATCAATGGGCATATCTCATTCATACGAACTCGGAATCGCACAAACTCGGCGGTGTTGGAAAGATTATTCCAAGATATTTCCTACGATATCTGGAAACACACCCAACTCGTCCTGAGCTAGAATTTATGGTCATTTGAAGTTGACCAAAAATCAACTTTAATACACTTAACAAATTTCCATATTTTTTTATACTTTCCAAAAATGACTATTTCCTCTTTTTAATTCCTTTCTAGATCTTTCTAGTTACGGGGTGTTACAATATTTTTCTATAAGATAAAAGGAAAAAATTAAAAAAGGCCAATAAGTTTCCTAGTTAATTATGTAACCTTTGGTCTTCACCTTTAATTCATTGAAAAATATAATGAGTCTATTGTCTTCTTGAAAATAATTACTTAGAACAATTTAATATTAATTCATCATACAACATGACTAAATTGTAACCGGAAGAATTTGATAAATTTGACATTGGCTTAATGTGTAACTCTCCCTTGTAGTATTTAAAATTTACTATTTAATATTTAATTAATAATTTATTAGATGATTAATAGTATTTGTATTTGATATAGAGACAAAATGGTAATCTAATGTTTGCCTAACATTTTTCCCACTTTTAGTATAATATGATGCATGTTTTCCTATTAAATGTTTGATTTTACTACAAGACATACAACAACATCTATGGTCACACAATTGAGATTAGATTCAGCTTATGATATAGCACAAAACTGAAGAATGAGAACATTAAAATCTAGAAGAAAATTTAAAGAAAAGTAAGTATCATATATAAAGGAAATATGATGGTAAAGCAACTAAAAATCATTAGCTAGTTACGTATTTCATGAATCAGGTAATAATAATCAGTAAATTACTAATTTTAAGGACCTAGGAAATCTTAGCTATTATAAATGAAAATATTTAAAATAAATATGTTCAAGCTCATTGATATTTTGTGTACTCCCAATTCTTCTTTAAAACAAACTATGTTAGGTGTTTCACTGGCAACCTAATCATAAAAGTAAAGAAGCGGAAAAATAACAAATACAGTAATTTTAACATGGAAAACACCCAATTCACAAGGGTGAAAATCCACAACATACACCTCTGTAGGATTTCGCCCAAACTTTATTTAAACAATGAGCCTCAAGCAATTGATATTTCAAACTATGTGTCACTAGCGAGACTATACCTAGTTGCGACACAATTCTTAGAGCCACAAGTAACACCAAGCTAACATCATTGTCTGGCATGACACCAGAAATTACAAAACAACCACTAAAGTTAACTGAAAAATGTTGAGAAAGCTAATAACTGAGATAGTCTATAAAGATGAAATACACAATATCTGATTTAAAACATAAGTTGAGTCTAAATTGATTGTCTGAACGCCTCTATTAAGACAAGTTTGTAGGACAATCCCCTAGCTGAATTAAGTTGTTTGACACTAAAAGCATAATATTGGAGTAATGATAAAGGTCGTCCTCAAAGGATGATACTCACTAACTCTATTGCTGCTAAATAGAGATCATATTAACCGCAAGCTGGTTATTGAGCGTCTAAGCCTATATTATAATACAATATAGGATGAAAGTATGTGGTCAGTTCTTTGAATGTATTGAGTATGAGGGATAATGCATGATATACATGAATACTAAACATGCTGAACGGTGAAAACATACTGATGCATTGAATAAATAAATAACATGAACTCTGATAAATTCTATATTGAAATTATTGAAGACTTGGTCGTGCAATAAAACTGAAAGACTGATTGTGGGAGATACTAAATACAACATAAACCATGTGAATTACTACATTGAGTTTGATGTATAGTCTCCATCAAAAGGGGTCTAAAATAATTTGTCAGGGTATAAAGACTTATCTGAGCTAATGTGGATCCATTAAGCTAATGTTCGTAAGAGACTAATGAGTTGGCCTCAACTGATGGAAGATCCCTTTAAATCCTACAGTGGCATATAGTTTTGGGACATAGGGATTTCAACTAAAGGTATCATGCCCCAACTAATGGATGAGCCTCCATCCCCAAGTCCACTCGGTGCTAAGGAAATCTCCTAACGGAAAAAAATGCAACTAATTGAAGACGGTAATAATTTGATAATACTTGCTTATGCTCATAAACTGATAATAACTGAGTAGCTCATTAACCATGATACAACTGATAGATACTAATAATTCTGAAGAAAAAAACATTATTTGAAAATATCTAATATGAAAATACATAATTCTGAGTCATGAAAATGCTCATATACCAAGGGATAATTAAAATACCATTTAAAACTTGGAATCATAAATAAAGACATGCAAGCACAAAAGAAAACATGCAAGCACAGACCAATCACGAAGAAGTACTGATTATTATTAAAACCCATGAAAGCATAAAACCCTCGATTTTCTAGAAATCATATACTCAAGAATTGAAGTTTCTTTGAGACTCAATGGGTGAAAATATACATATTTATGGAATCTCACATACTTGGAGTGAAAGCTCTGACCTGAATTTCATGAATGGTAACTTAATGCTTTTGAGCCCTAACTCTCATCATATTTTCTCAACAAGAATGAATGATCCCTACCATGGATATAAAGATACTTGAGTTTCAAAAATGGATCAGGCAAAATATCTTTGGACAGTAAAAGGAACTCTTTAATCTAATACTTGAGAAATTAGAAATTGAACTAATTTAGTATTGCAAATGAAGTGCATAGGGAAACTGATTACACTTTCACTACTAGCATATATAAACAGGGCTAGAATGACATGGTCACCATTCCATAATGCTATTAAAAGTTTAATTGAATGATTAAATTCTCATAAGCTATACTACATAGTAAGCCTACATAAACATAACACTAAATCTCGGACTCCTCTTCCTCTTCTGAATTAGATGCAATGGAAGGATTAGATGTAGCCCCACTGTTTCCATTAAGCAACACTAAACTCTCAATGTATTTGCTTAAGAAGAATGAATTACCATTACCAGTACAATGGAGTTCAAGATCCTTCAGTTCCATGCTCAATGGATCATACGATACAAGATCTGCAGCTTCTTGTTCTATAAGAAATTCTCCATTTATTGTGAACCCAATAGCATTTCTAATCCCACCACTCAAATTCACAACAAATTTCTCCATCTAAGACTTTGTTTTACCATATTGGTTCATCACCCAGACCACACAACTATTAAATGAAGTACTATTGTGACTCTTTTTGTACGAAATCACAAAATCTTTTCCCCACATAAAGTAATAGAAAAATCCAAAGTAGAAATATAAGATACTTCTTATGGCAAATCCATTTCACAAAATATTTCATCACATAGGTCAAAAACCAACAAGCTATTAGTGCTTTCCGCAACTTCATTCATATTATAGAAAGGCCAATTAATGGACCCATTTAAGTGAATACTCAAATTATCTATATAGAGTTTACCACTGAGGAAGACCTTTGAGTAATTAATGGGATTCCATCAACATGTACTCAATTTATAGACTTCAACTCCCACAGGTTCGATATAAATTTTTTTTACTTCGTATATGAGTTATACTCACCACTTTAAAATCATGAATTTTGAGATCAAACCCAAATCCAATACAAAATCTTTGATTGGATTCAAAACTAACAAAATAATTTGGGAGGGTGATAGTTTTGCGAATAACAGGGTTCCAAAGAATGACAACATATCTCCATAGTGAGACATCATCAACAAGGCAAAAGAAACCATTAGAGAAACCCACAACTCTGAAGTTGTTTCCATACCTAGTCAGGAATGGAAACTTGAATTCTTTATAGAGGGTGAGATTTTGGGCTTTTGAACAAGGGTCAAAGTAGACAGAACAATTTTGTTGTTTCTGGGAGAAGTTAGAGATGAGGAAAATGGGGGTAGCATTAGAATTGATCGATCTGTAAGTAGAGATGAAATGAGATAATGTTGGAATGTATGAGTCCATTGGTCTAGATGGGACCAGGTCCTCAGCACAGTTACAATAATAGAAAATAAACAAAGTGCTGAAAGTAAAGATTCCACAACAACTTTATGTGGAAACCTCCTTGCTCAAGGGAGTAAAACCACGACCTGGCCTGCCAGGACTTTTCAAAAAACTGCTTTCACTAATCTTCTCAAGCAAAAGTAAAAGCAAGTTTACAAACTGAGATTAGCCTACTAATCCCAACTCTAAGCAATAACACCTATTACTTAGATAAGCCAGAGCAGATACAACACTACCCACTAAGCTATCACCCCTAGATAACTTAGACTTTGCTAAGCGGATACCACACTGCCCACTAAATCAACTAGCTCCTAGATGATTTAGACTTTGACTAAGCAGATACAATACTGCCCACTATACTAATCCTGACCGATTAATATAGACTTTAGAGTAAGACACTAAGTTACCCTTAATCTAGTTCTTACAATGATTCACCCAAACATTAAACGTTTCTTTCACAAGTGAAACGAATCGTACAATATAAGCACTATAACAAGCAAACAAAGTAACAGCTGGTACAAGAGGCACTTGAAGCAATCGATCAGGTCCATGTTGTTTTGAAGCTTGAAATATCTCTCTCTTTGAATGAATGAATAATTTGTTGTTTGTTCTTGGATATATTTAGACATGAAAAGTTATTATCCAATGAACAAGCAACCTCGTTGCTTCTGATTGGTGGAGTACTCTGGAGCTTCACCAACCTTTTGACGCAGACAACTTTCTAGCAGTACAACACTTTGACCACTGGACGAGTATTCATACTCTGCAGAGGACCAGGTCCCTGCACTTGTGAGGAGATCATCAAAACATCAAGAAGCATAAGCACTTAGCAATTTCCCCCTTTTTGATGATGACAAACAACCTGCATAACTCCGCACATGAGTGAACAAACATTCATTCAATAATTGGTGTTTCCCCCTTAATTGAACAAGCAACCTTGTAGCTTCTGATTTGTGAAGTACTTTGCAGCTTCACCAACTTTCTGACGCAGACAACTTTTATAGTTGTACAACATATTGACACTGGACGAGATTCATACTCTGCAGAGGACCAGGTCCCTGCACTTGTGAGGAGATCATCAAAACACCAAAGGGCATAAGCTCTTATCAATTTCCCCATTTTTGATGATGACAAACAACCTGCATAAACAACTCCTCACTCGAGTGAGTAGACATTCATTCAAAAATCAATTGCTCAATTGGCCAGTTATAGAGGTATACATCGACAACTAATTAGAGTGGCCATCCTATTAGTCCCTCCTTACTGATATAAGTCCCCCCTCAATATAGGTTCCCTCTTAAGACAGCAACACAACAGTCAGTCCATCCTATTAGTTCAGTCAGTTCACAACATCCAATTCCCCCAATTGCACCAAACTTAATATCAGTTCCCCCTTAATCCTTGGCCAATTGCACCAAACTTCCCCTTTTGACATCATTGAAAAGGCGAAGCAGTAAACATATGCAAGTTAAAATGTTAATAAAAAAGAATTCAGAGCCTTGGGCCACACAGAACATGTGTATGTAAGCATAAATAGAATATTAAGCCACACATGAACATGACAGAAACATAAATAGCATTAGATCACAGATACTGACCACTGTAGTCAGTTAACAAAACATAAAGCCATAAGAGTTTTAATCAAGATTGAAGAACAAAGAGGGAAACTAGGGAAACAAGACACTTTTAGGACGGAGGGGGAAAGGGATTGAAGGTGCACATAAATAGAGACAGACACTCATTTGCATCCTCATGAGCCTTCAGCAACCTCATTTTCATCCTTCAACTTTTGTAACACCTTCTCATTTCCATCACTAGTACCAGGTCCACCTGAGACATATTTCTGCAATTTTGCCTTCAGCGTTACAATTTCCACCTCTTTATCATTCAGAATTGCAGTAAGATCAATCACTTCACGTTTGAGAGATACTTGTTGTTCCAGGACATCTGCCACCATTGACCTTCCCTTAGTCTTACCTTCCACACACTCACACTCCAGCAGGGTGACTGCAGTGAACATCTGTTTGATGGTACCAGGTACTCCTCGTCCCACCGGTACCTCAAAGTGGTTAAACACGTAGTTCAGCAAATACTCGTATGGAATCCCAGCACGTTTGATATCTCCACGCTTGATGGCCCTTGTAGAGAACTCACTAGAGGGTTTACACCCTTCAATGGACCTCACCCCTTTTACTGGCACACCCAGAATGATACCAAGTGTCTCCACAACTAGAAGAATTTCAATATCCTGAACAGTAGTCTTGACCCCCCCCCTATCCTCTAACAATTCCATCTTATAATTAAATTCTCGCACTTCAGGTTCATGAAGATACGGAGCAGGTGGTTCGAACAAATGACTCTACTCTTGCAAGGAAACAACATCAGAAAGGTTTGACATACTAGAAACAATGAGTATTTCTGGATCAAGAACTCTTCCGTTCAGCACCTTTTGATTTTTCATCTCCGCTATGCGATCTTTTCTTGACATTTCCTTTTCTTCACTTTGTTTTTTAAGCCTAGGACCTGGTCCCTTTACGGGTTTTCATTTTTCAGCCACTTGTTTTCTAATTTTATACTTTTTCACATGAGATTTCTTTGCAGCCTTCTGGAGTAGGAAAGGAGAAGTTGAATGAACTAGGGTTTTCAACTTCTTGGGAGATAGGGATCTTTGAAGAAGAATTAGAGTTGAATTTTGAGAGAAAGAGAGATAAGAGGGGATTAGTGAATTTCAACAAGAATTGTTTGAAGAGATTTTGTAATTTGATTCACTAAGAGAAGTAGTATATAAAACCAAAAAGACATCGGGTCCCCAACAGTAGCAACCTTTGGTTTAAAAGCGAAAAGACATCTAAATATGACACAATGAAAGGGCAACAGACACGTGGCAGTGATGTTGACAGTTAGACAGTGTACTATAAGTGAAACTAACCTTATGAGGACCAGGTCCTCGTTTCAATCTGCAACCCTGCCAAGTGTGATTAAATTGTCCCTTCAGCTTGACACACCATGAGTGTATACCTGCATTAAGGTACCAGAAGCGAATTCTTAAGTGACAAACATTAAACAAGTATAGATACCTGCCCTCCGTAACATAATCAAACTAGAAGATTTTTGTGCCAACTTGTCAAAGAATCAGGTAATCTTGTGCATCCCCAGCCTCATCATGTTTTTAATGAAACATTATTTACTCAATGACTATGTAAAGATATCAGTCAGCTGGTCTTCAGTCTTACAGAACTTCATCACCACATTTTGCTTCTCAACATTATCCCTCAGGAAATCAGTGATGATCCAAGAAAATGTTCCATGCCTGATGTACTCTTTCAATCTACAAGAAAGCCTGTATAGTCAGCATCTACAAAACCAATTAGATCAAGTGAGTCACCTGTTAGGTAGAAGAGGACCAGGTCATGAGTTCCCTTCAAGTATCTCAAGATACTTTTAGCTGCCTTTAGATAGGATTCCTTTGGTGCTGCTTGAAATCTTGCACTCATCCCTACACTAAACACTATGTCTGGCCTACTTGCAGTGAGGTACAGAAGTGACCCTATTATTCCCCTATACATAGTCTGATTTACCTCAACTCTATCTTCATCTAAGTCAAGCTTCACACTTGTGCTCATAGGAGTGTCAAGAACTTTTGCCTAAATCAGATTGAACTTTCAAAGTAGTTCCTTGATGTATTTTTCTTAACATATAGAGGTACCCTGAATAGAATGTTTGATTTGCAGGCCTAGGAAGAAAGTGAGTTTTTCCCATCATGCTCATTTCAAACTCACTGCTTATCAGATCAGCAAATTCCTTGCAAAGTAAATATGTAGTGACTCAAAAAATGATATCATCCACATAAACCTGCACAATCAACAACTCCTTTCCTCTGGATTTCAAGAACAGAGAATTATCAATTTTACATCTTTTGAACCCATTTGCAAGAAGAAATATTGACAGGCGTTCATACCAAGCTCTGGGAGCTTGTTTCAACCCATACAGAGCCTTGTCTAACTTCAGCACATGATTTGGTAGTTCTGTATCTTCAAATCCTGGGGGCTGTTTGACATGCACTTCTTCCTTCAGATTCTCATTCTAGAAGGCACTCTTGACATCCATTTGAAAGAGCTTAAATTCCATATGAGCAGCAAATGCTATCAGAATTTTGATGGCTTCCATTCTGGCTATAGGAACAAAAGTCTCATCACAGTCAATCCCCTCCTCTTGGTTGTACCTCTGCACCACAAGCCTTGACTTTTTGTAGTAATGGTTTCATGCTCATCAAGTTTGTTTCTGAAGACCCATCTTGTTCCAAAAATTGTTCTGTTGATAGGTCGGGGGACCAGGTGCCACACTTTGCTCCTATCAAACTGATGGAGTTCTTCTTGCATTGATGTTACCCAATCTGCATCCTGTAGAGCCTCATTGATGTTCCTTGGTTCAATGGATGACATAAGGCTGAATATGCAACTAGATTTCTTGTCCTGGATCTAGTTTGAATTCCAGAGTCAAGTGGAGAGATGAGATTGTCCAATGGATGTAAGGATTGATGTTTTCATTCGGACTTTCTGATCAACTCTTCTTCGATTTCAACATCAAATTTAGCATCATCATCTTCATGATTTTGAGATGGAACCTTTTGTGTAGTATTAAAGGGACCAGGTGCTCCTGTGAGATCTGCAACAATTTCCTTTGCAACCTGTTTGTTTCCAGGGTTTTGGATATCCTTGTCTTCCCTTTCCTAGATCAGCTCTTCTATCTCATAGTCTCCCTTTGATCATCAATTTTCTCAGATTCATCGAATGTCACATAAATGCTCTCTTCGACACATAGAGTTCTTTTGTTAGACACTCTGTAGGCATTACTGGTAGAAGAGTATCCTACAAATACACCTTCATCACTCCTGGCATCAAACTTACCCAGGTCATCATTTCCATTATTTAGTACAAAACATTTGCACCCAAATAGCTTAAGGTGAGCAATTGAAGGCTTTCTCTCGTTCAACAAATCATACAATGTCTTTTTTATCATAGACCTGATCTATTAGTAATAAAGCATGTTGTGTTGACCGCTTCTGCCCAGAAGTTCATAGCCAGCTCTGAGTCAATCGACATAGTCCTTGCAATATCAACCAGAGTTCTGTTATTTCTTTCAACCACTCCGTTTTATTGAGAAGTTCTTGGTGCAGAAAAATTATGATTGATTCCATTTCCAGCACAAGAACTTTCAATTTGAGAGTTCTCAAACTCTGTCCCATGGTCAGATCAAATAGTAGCAATCTTGCAGTTGACCTTTAGTTGAATTGCTTTGGCAGAAGCAATCAAAATTCGGACAGTCTCATCCTTTTTCCACAGAAATATATTCCAGGTGTACCTGGAGAAATCATTAATAATCACAAGAATGTATGTTTTACCTCATCTGTTTTGAATTCTGATAGGTTCACACAGATCCATGTGGAGAAGTTCCAAAGGTCTGGTAGTGCTCACACCCTTCTTTGCTTTGAAAGAAGATCTTGTTTGTTTGCCTTTTGCATAGGCGTCATAGACTTTGTCATTTGAGAACTTCAGCTTTGGTAGTCCGCGGACCAGGTCCCCTGCAACAAGTTTGTTAAGTAAAGAGGTACTTACATGACCCAGTCGTCTATGCCAAAGATTTGCATCATCAGTTTGAGCACTCAGACATGACAAGCTGTCTCCTTCAATAGAATCAAGATCAGCAACATAAGTATTCTTGACTCTCTTTGCAGACATTACAATTTTCTTAGTTGCGCAGTTTGTAACCACACACCCTTCAGACATGAACTTGACTTCATTTCCCTTGTCGTTAATTTGAAACACACTTAAGAGATTAAACTTCAGACCATCCACATAGTGTACACTGTCTATGGAATGATCTGCAGTTCTTCCGATCTTGCCATACAAAGAATAAAACCTTTCTTTCCACTGCCAAATGACACACCACTACCTTGGTGTGCTTCCAAAGAGAGGAAGTTTAGAGTATTTCCAGTCATATGCCTTGAGCATCCATTATACATGTACCAACATTGACTGCTCCATCTCTTCAACACAAGAATCACTTATTAGACTTAGGAACCCATTTCAGATGGAGTTCCCAATAACTGTCATAAGGCTTAAAAAGAAACCTTCATGTCCGAAAAATTTCTCATGCTTTTCTTTTGCTTTTCTCCGAGTCTCACAATTTTCTTTTAGACGACCATTACGCCAACAGTGAGTGCACAACAGATTGTCAGATACAGACACATATTTGCTATGAGAATTATAAGGAGGTTCTATTGGTCTGCGTCCCAACCCTTTCTTTCCATTGAAACTTTGATTAGATAGATTAGAGGGTATCTTAGAAGAGTCAGTCCATTTTAGAGAGTGACTTAACTCATCCTTGACCTTACTCAGGTCCTTTCTCAGTTGAGAATTTGTTTCAAGAGAAGCAACTAACTTGGACTCAAGGATTTTAAGCTTTTCTTCTAGTTCTTCCTCAAAGATGCTAAGCTTTCTCTTTCTGCAAGAAGAAGTAAGTCTCAACGACCGGAACCTATACTCATAGCAAAAAGTGGAAATATGGGTTATCACATAAAGTACTAAGTATGGAATCCATGCACAAAATCATTGAAACATGCATAAAAGGGACATTTAGTTGAAATCATACCTTTATCAAGTTTGAAAACAATTATGCACAAACATAAGTCATACCAACATATAAGCAACACAAAGTCATGCTAGTGCAATGCAAAGGAAAGATCCCATAACCCTACCAATTGCCAAGTATCTCATTTAAGTCACCAATAACATACATATCCTACTTTTACATCATCGTAGACAACATACATAAGTAAGGACACATTCATGATCATAAATTGTAACAAGTAAAGTCAACCTTAATATTCATACATACATAATTCATAAGTCTTCATAATATAAGAGAACCTAACCATAACCACTCTTAAAGTCCACTTATGCAATGTACCGGTGAAGTCCCATACCCCTACTCATTCTAAATAGTACCTCTTAAGAAGACATAATTAAAGTCCATGTTCTTACCATAATTCATATTCGTTTCATATAGGGATAATTACCTTAACTGACTTACACCATGTGAGCTACATGGAATCCGGTGTTCTACCCCTACACCAAAAAGAGGCGTCATACTTGCCTAAGGTAGAACATACATTTTTGCTTTTAGGTGGATCCACAAGCTAAGACCCATGTGGGCACATAGTTATGAGATATGGAAATTGCTTCTAGAAACCTTCACTAGTAACGTGGAGGCTTCCATCTCATGAGACACCGTATTATGAACCCCACTACTAGCGTAAAAGAACCCATCTAATACTCATATTTGCTCGGTGCTAAGCATAATTCCCTTTAAAAGTCACAGTAAGTCTTTACTTAAGTTTAGTTTCATGAAAGAATGCACTAGGCACTCAAACCAACATAATATCATAATAGCTCATAGATTCATAGGGTGAGAATGTCCTTTCAACCTTAGAATCAAGTAAACCTTTCACATCATATTTGTAGTGTGTTCATGAGAATGGCCTTTCAATCAACACAACAAGCTTAACATAAACATACATACATACTTTATGCATAAACAAGTGTAAAGGTATATGGAAGAAGGATCTTGCATCAATACCACAATTGCACATTAGCCATAGGTTCATCATTATCTAAGTGAATCACAAGTTCATATACAATCTTCATCAACGTACATAAACCCTAGCTATTGTCCTTCAAGGCTAGGAATCAAGATCAATCCTAACATTAAGAATTACAACACTAGAGAGGGAAATTTCAAGATCCAACAAATTAATAAACATAAACATAATCAATTGACAAGCTTAGATGATCAATGAAGTCATACCCAATTCATAATTTAGGAAGAATGGGAATTCATGGGTCTAAGGGTGATTTTATCAAAACACAACAATACTCCATTAATCCAACCATAAATAATCATAATCAATCATAATAAACCATATTTAAATAATTGAATTTGTTTTGGAAGAAGACCCATGACTAGATTGAAAAACTCTAGGTTTAGGGGATTTGAAAACATAGTTTGAAGGAGCTCTTACGGTGATAGCTTCCCAAAGATGAAAAGCATCCATACCTTAGGTTGAATTCCACACAAAATTTGAGAAGAAAGGTTGATTGTTGAACCCCTAGCTTGACCTTCACCTTGTTCTTTAATGGAGTGTAAGAGAGAGAATTTTTTAGAAAAGAGAGTTTGTTTTGTTTTGAGTCTTGTTAGTTATGAGGTGTTAAAGGTAGTTATTACTCTTTAAAAGCCTTAACTATAAATAATAAAACCATAAAAACCATCCCCTAACACTAATTAATTAATTAAGAAATTACTACCCTTCAATTGGCTGAAAATAGAGAAGCTTCAGGGGTGACCCACGACACCCCACCTAAGGACAGTAGGTGGGGCGATGCGCCGTTTTGGCAATCCGTCATTTGTTACAGGGAGGGGGAGGACCAATGTAAAAATGGAGAGACTATGTTTTGACCCACGACCCCCACCTACAGGACGTGGGTCCACCCATAACTCGTTGGTTCCCTATCCGTAGGTCCTGTGGTCTTTTGACAGCTTTTTGGGCCTTCACTGTCATGCCTTGACCTTTAGGTCCTAAAACTTTAATACTAAGTTAAGGAAGTCATTTTACGACTCGTATATTCGTGTTAACCCTATTTAGGACACTAGACTACAAGTTAGGCTCCAGCTTAGGTCATTAGATTTCCGGGGTGTTACATTATCTCCCCCTTAGGAACATTCGTCCTCGAATGATGATCTTGACACCAAACTAAGTTAGAAACTCAAGACTAACAACCTAACACACATGAAACATCAAAATGTGCAGAATATAAAAATGCACTATTCAAAAGGAGGAAACTTCAACTCCGTCTCGAGACATGGTCAATGCAATACAAGAGAGTAGGAACTACGTCTACCAACTCAATATGCATGAAATGCAAGATACAACATGTTCATAGGAAGAACTACCTTCTCCAACTAAAACAAGCTCAACACTACAAATTGGAGCCAAATGTCATTTCATCATAATCATAACTAAACATGTTCATCAATTCGCCTCATGAAGTCAAATATGCAATCATCATACTAAAGTCTAAATCAACATGAGTAACATAAATCATGAAAACTCAATTTATGCTAAAACATGAATTCTCACAAGAACGTGCACAATTATAAGGAAATCATGGAAAACTCATTCAATACGCATGACTCGCAAAACACTAGAAACTCAAGAAGGACTACTTACCTCAAGTTTGCATAGGAGTAGAAGGACAAAGATGAGGATAGTGGGACTTCATATCTTCCTCGGCCTCCCATTTAGCACTCTCAACTAAGTGATTCCTCCATAAAACCTTAACTGAAGCTACTTCTTTGTTTCTTAACCTTTTCACTTGCCTGTCCAAAATTTCCACTGGAACTTCCTCATAGGATAGACTATCATCAACTCCTAAACCTTCTAAAGGAATGATGGATACCGGATCACCAATGCACTTTTTGAGCATAGAAACATGAAACACTGGGTGAACTAGAGACAACTGATCACTTGGCAAGTCTAATTCATAAACACCCTTCCCAATACGCTTCAAGATTTGGTATGGGCCCACATATCAGGGACTTAGCTTCCCCTTCTTGCCGAATTTCATCACACGTTTCATAGGTGAGATTTTCAAGTAGACCCAATCACCAATCTCAAATTCTAGATCCCTCTTTCTAACATCGTCATAAGACTTTTCCCGACTTTGGGCAGCTTTCAACCTCTTTCTAATGAGGCGGACCTTTTCAATGTCCTCATAGACTAACTCGTGAGCAAATAGAGAAACCTCACCTACCTCAAACCACCCAATCGGAGATCTACACCTCTTACCATACAATGCTTCAAACGGTGCCATGGAAATACTCGAGTGGTAACTATTATTGTAGGCAAACTCTATCAACGGAAGATGGTCATCCCAACTACCCTTGAAATCTATCACACATACCCTCAACATGTTCTGTAAGGTATGAATGGTGCGTTCCACTTCACCATCCATTTGAGGGTAAAAAGTGGCACTAAGCTTAACATTGGTACCAAGCTCTTTATGGAAAGCCTTCTAAAAGTGTGAAGTAAATTGGGCACCCCGATCCAAAATTATAGATATGGGAACTCCATGCAACTTCACTATCTCTTTGATGCACAACTTGGCATAGTCTTCCGCCGAACAAGAAACCTTGGTGGGAATAAAGTGGGCTGATTTTGTTATCCTATCCATAATGACCCAAATAGAATTATGTTGCCTTCGAGTACGCGACAAACCCACCACAAAGTCCATACTTACATCCTCCCATTTCCAAGTGGGAATATCTATATATTGGACAATCCTCTCGGCTTTTTGTGTTCGGCCTTAACTTGTTGACAATTCAGACATTTAGCCACAAAACCTGCTATATCCTTCTTCATGCCATTCAACCAATAGATTTCACATAGATCACGGTATAACTTGTGGCTCCTAGATGAATAGAATATCGTGAACCATGAGCCTCTTCTAAAACTTTCTCTCTTAAGATATCAACATTCGGAACACATTACCTACCTTGGTACCTAAGCACCCCATCTTCCCCTTGGGAAGAAGCCTCTACGGATTTGTTGAGAACCGATTATTTCAACTCCATCAAAATAGGATCAAGGTGTTGTTTAGACTTTACATCTACAACAAAAGATGATTCGGAACTATGATGGACCATGGTACCACCCTTGGTGTAATCCACTAGTCAGACCCCTAACCGGGCCAACCTATGCACATCGCAAACCAACTCCTTCTTCTCATCTTCTACATGAGCCACACTACCCATGAATGGTAAAGGACACTCATATAATATTCCTTCAAAAGGTCTAACCACCTTCTTTGTCGAATATTCAAGTCTTTTTGGCTAAACACATATTAGAGACTCTTGTGGTCAGTGAACACATCAACATGAACCCCATATAGATAATGTCTCCATATTTTTCAAAGCAAATACCACCGCCGCCAACTCGAGATCATGAGTTGGATAATTCATCTCATGTATTTTGAGTTGCCTTGAGGCATAGGCAATTACTTTCCCACGTTGCATAAGGACACATCCTAGACCCACTAGAGAAGCATCACAATAAAATAGAGATCCATCGGTACCCTCCGGTAAGGTAAAAAACGGAGAAGAGGTCAGTTTATCTTTCAATTCTTAGATGCTTTTTTCACAAGCATCGGACCACATATATTTGGCCTTTTTTGGGTTAAGGCCATTAATATGGAAGCAATAGAGGAGAAACCCTCAACAAACCTCCTATAGTAGCCGGCTAAACCCAAAAAACTTCTAATATCGGTAGGATTTATAGGTCTAGGCCATCCTTGGACCACATCTGTGTTCTTCAGATCTACCTCAATACCCTTGCTAGACACAATATGACCAAGGAAGACAACCAACCTTAGCCAAAATTCACATTTACTAAACTTAGCATACAATTGGTTATCCTTGAGGACTTGCAACACAACTCTCAAATAGTCCATATGGTCACTCTCACTCTTAGAATAGATCAAGATATCATCGATAAACACAATGACGAACATGTCGAGATATTTCCAGAAAACCCTATTCATGAGGTCCATAAAAGTCGTCGGGGCTCTAGTTAGACCAAATGGCATCACAAGGAACTCATAGTGCCTATATCTAGTTCGGAATGCAGTCTCTGGAATATAAACACCTCTTACCCTTAGTTGATGATAACATAAACGAAGATATATTTTGGAGAATTTGGTAGCCCATTGAAGTTGATCAAACAAATCGTTATTTCTAGGGAGAGGATACTTACTCTTTATAGTCACCTTGTTCAATTGATGGTAGTCTATACACATCCTAAGGGACCCCTCGTTCTTCTTTACAAAAATACTAGAGCACCCCATGGTGATATTCTTGGCTGAATAAAACCCTTGTTTAACAAGTCCTTGAGTTGCTACTTCAACTCTTTCAATTCGGCCGGAGCCATTCTATAAGGAAGGATGGATATGGGTTTTGTATCCGGCAAAAGATCAATGCCAAATTCTATTTCCTGTTCGGGAGGAATGCCAGGCAAGTCATCGGGAAAGACTTTTGGATACTCACTCACCACGGGGACCGACTCTAAAGAAGCGACGTTGGACTCAACATCCATAACCCAACAATATGATACATGCACCCCTTGGAGAAAATTTTCCTAGATTTTAGGCATGAAACAAATTGACCTCTAGGAATAGAATCCCCCCCTTTCCACTCTAAAATTGGCCCTTTTGGAAATTGAAATTTCACCACCCGGGTCCTACAAACTATGGAAGCGTAACATGCATGCAACCAATCCATTCCCAAAATTACATCAAAATCAAGCATGTCTAATTCTACCAAATCAAACAAAGTGACTTTAATCACCAACCGGGGTAGAAACCGAAAAAGGTTCTTCTAATACATCGGGGAGCATTTCAAATTTCATAAACATAAAAGGTGTAACAAATGACAATGTGACACCGGGGTCTAATAATTCATAAATATCAATGGAAAAGACTTGCGACATACTCGTTACAACATTTGAGGAGCTCTCTTGGTCAACTCGTGATTTGAGAGCATATAAGCGATTCTTCTTGGGAACATCAAAATTTGAATCACTAGGAAGGAATTGATTGCCCTCTTTCCCTTGAACCCTTAACATGGGACAATCTCTCTTCATATGGCTGCTCTTTCCACAATAATTGCAAGCATCCATGCCAACTAAGCACTTGCCATCATGTTTTTTGCCACACTTGGCAGAAGTAGGTATTGCAGCATAAGAACCACAACTCTTACCTCCTTGTGGCTTAGGATTAGACACCCTATCTTTGTTGCCCTTGGGAGCACTAGAAGAGCCTTGGTTGAAAAACCTCTTCTTGAACCTTGGTTTACCTTGAACCTCAAATTTTCCCTTGGAAGAATTTCCAACATCAGCCATTGCCCTCTTCACTTCTCTATTCACTTGCTTGAGCTTTTGTTCCTCAATTTGTTCAGCCTGAACCATTAGGCGTGAAATATTCATACTTGGGATAAGTATAGCTGAACGACATTCATTGACGACCAAGTCGGATATCCCCATAACAAATTTGTTCATCTTGGCCTTAGAGTCTGCCACTAAGGTTTGAGCATATTTTGATAATTGGGTGAACTTAAGGCCATAAACCTTCACACTCATTCCTCTTTGGCGAAGGTTGATGAATTCTTGCATTTTTCGGTGCCTCAACTTAAGAGGAAAGAACCTATCAAGAAAGACCGACTTGAACAATCCTCAATCTACCAGGGCCGCTCTTACGGATCTCTCATCCTTCTATTGCTCATACCAAACTTGAGCCACATCCTTCAATTGGTAGGTGGTTAGTTCTGCTTTCTCTTAGGGAAGACACTCCCATAACATCAAGCACCTTAACCACTTCATCAATAAACCCATGTGGATCCTCATCCACTTTGGAGCCATAGAACACCAGGGGATTCATTCTTGTGAAGTCCCTTATCCTTGTAGCGGTTGTACTCACATTGGGATTCACTTGAACTCTAGCATCCCTAGTGACATGAGACGTTAAAGCATGAGTCAATTTTTGGAGAGCCGTCCTTATCTCCACATTGGTCATAGCCCCCTCATCATTAGGAGCTTGATGACCTTGGGAAGGAACTCCCTCATTCACAATCTCCTCTTCCCTTCTTCTTACATTTCCCCTTCTTGTATTCATATCCTATATACACAAGAAAAGGGTTAGGAAAAAAATCTTTATAGGGTTAAAACTTTAAAGCACCACTAAAGAGTAATGAAAAAAGGGAAAATTCCTAAATATCATATAGCCTCTCATTCATAAGTGTGGCGTGCTTCACACTCATGAACAAGACTCTATTAGACGTGGTTCATGAGACATCCATCCTAGAACCATTCTAAATCTTGTGCTATGATATCAAGTTTGTCACGACCCAGGGGTACCCCCTAGACGTAACATGGCGTACTTGACCCCGAAGGGGTCTCATACAAGCCCTTAGCATAATCATACACATAAGTCATAGAATAATGCGAAAAAAAATTAAAACTTTTACAATCGAAGTGAGCTTCTCTTTCATAAACAAAAATAGAATCTAGACTTTGTCTGAATCACCATCTAGTACAATAGAGAGCACAAATATGGTCAAAAAGCCCTTTACATCAATAAAGTCTCAAACTAGAAAGTACAATAGAAACTAAGAAATGATAACATCTTGTCCTCGAACTTGAGGACTCACCAAGGCTAGGGAATAGTCAACCGAAGCTTCACTTTCAAGAAGAAGTATGTCTCAACGACTGGAACCTATACTCATAGTAAAAATTAGAAATATGGGTTAGCACATAAAGTACTAAGTATTGAAGACATGCACAAAATCATTGAAACATGCATAAAATGGACATTTAGTTGAAATCATACCTTTATCAAGTTTGAAAACCATTATGCACATTTATGAAGAAACATAAGTCATACCAACATATAAGGAATCCAGAGTCATACTAGTGCAATGCAAAGGAAAGATCCCATAACCCTACCAATTGCCAAGTATCATATTTAAGTCACTAACAACATAAATATCCTACTTTTACCTCATCATAGCTAACATACATAAGTAAGGAAACATTCATGATCATAAATTGTAACAATTAAAGTTAACCTTAACATTCATACATAACATACACACATAATTCATAAGTCTTCATAATATAAGACAACCTAACCATAACCCCTCTTAAAGTCCACTTGTGCAATGTATGGGTGAAGTCCCATATCCCCACTAATATTAAGTAGTACCTCTTAAGAAGTCAAAATTAAAGTCCATGTTCTTACCATAGTTCATATTCGTATCATATAGAGATAATAGCCTTAACCGACATAGACCATGTGAGCTACATGGAATCCGGTGTTCTACCCCCACACCAAAAAGAGGTGTCCTACTTGCCTAAGGTAGAACGTACATTTTAGCTTTTAGGTTGATACACTAGCTAAGACCTATATGGGTACATAGTTATGGTATATGGAGATTGCCTCTAGAAACCCTCACTACTAACGTGGAGGCTTCCATCTCATGAGACACCGTATTGTGAACCCCACTACTAGCGTAAAGGAATCCATCTCATACTCATATCCGCTCAGTGCTAAGCATAATTTCCTTTAAAAGTCACATTAAGTCTTTACTTAAGTTTAGGTTCATGAAAAAATGCACTAGGCACTCAAACCAACATAATATCATAATAGCTCATAGATTCATAGGGTGAAAATGTCCTTTCAACATTATAATTATCAACATGTGAGTAGACCTTTCACATCATATTCGTAGTGTGTTCATGAGAATAGTCTTACAATCAACACAACAAGTCTAACATACACATACATACATACTTCATGCATAAACAAGTGTAAAGGTATAGGGAAGAAGGATCTTCCATCAATACCACAATTACACATTAGCCATAGGTTCATCATTATCTAAGTGAATCACAAGTTCATATACAATCTTCATCAACGTACTTAAACCCTAGTTATTGCCCTTCAAGGCTAGGAATAAAGATCAACCCTAACCTCAAGAATTACAACACTATATAGTGGAATTTAATGATTCAATAACTTAATAAACATAAAGATAATCAATTGACAAGATTACATGATCAATCAAGTCATACCCTAGTTCATAATTTAGGAAGAAGGGGAAATCATGGGTCTAAGGGAGATTTTCATCAAAACCCAAGAATACTCCATTAATCCAACCATAAATCATCATAATAAACCATATTTAAATAATTGAATTCGTTTTGGAAGAAGACCCATGACTAGATTGAAAAACTGTAGGTTTGGGGGATTTGAAAACATAGTTTGAAGGAGATCTTTGGGTGATAGCTTCCCAAAGATGAAAAGAATTCATACCTTAAGTTAAATTCCACACAAAATTGGAGAAGAAAGGTTGATTCTTGAACCCCTAGATTGACCTTGACCTTGCTCTTCAATGGAGTCTTAGAGAGAATTTTTGAGCGAGGAGAGTTGGTTTTGTTTTGAGTCTTGTGAGTTGTGAGGTGTTAAGGGTAGTTATTAGTCTTTAAAAGTGTGAAATATATATTAATAAACCAACCCCTAACTCTAATTATTTAATTAGTATATTACTAACCTACCCTTCCAATTGGCTGAAACTAGAGAAGTTTCAGGGGTGACCCACGACACCTCCACCTACGAACCGTAGGTGGGGCGACGCCCCGTGCTGACAATCCGTCATTTGTTACTAGGAGGGGGAGGACCAAGGGAAAAATGGGGAGACTAAGTCTCGACTCACGACTCCCACCTCATGGGTGCCCTATCCATAGGTCTTGTTGTCTTTTGACAGCTTTTTGGGCCTTCACTGGGGTCCTTCTCAAGGACCCTTGGGGGTCCTTGGGTGTCATCCCTTGACGTGTAGGTCCTAAAACATTAATACTTAGTTAAGGAAGTCGTTTTACGACAATTATCTTCTTGTTAACAGTATTTAGGACACTAGACTACAAGTTAGGCTCTAGCTTAGGTCATTAGATTTCCGGGGTGTTATATATACATGCTCCAATTATGAATGTTTCTTTATCAGTACATTAATGTTGCATTTCCAGTTACCATGTCAGCATCTTGAGCTAACTAGTATTACAGAAATTCAGTCATAATGTATTATTTACATAATAAGTTGGGAGTAGACTTAATACCAAGTTCGACTAGGGTCAGTCACCCTCATAGTCCCAGAACTACGTTGCCCCTTAGATTTATGCGTCCCCTCTGTGGGCATTACATTTAAGTGATCTCACAAGTCATTCCTCTATACCTCTAGCAGGGTATATTGGATCCTCTCGATGAGGCGTATACATCGGACTCCACATTTAGCTCATGTTATTTTATGTCGGTTATTAGTAGCTCCCACAAACAGATTCTATTGCATTGACCAGGTTATCAATTCCAGTTCAGTGTTCAGTTTCAGCATGCTATAAACTTGGTCATTGCATTCAGTTAGTTCATGTTTAGTATTTCCAGTATAGTATCATACTTATCTTACATCATTGCTCAATTATATGCTTTGTTTAGTTATGTATATTGTTCAGCTTTATTCTATATTGCATACTCAATACCCTTCAAGTACTAACGCATATTGTGCACTACATCCTTTCATTATGTAGGTTCAGGTATTCAGCATCTACATCACGCATAGATCGGTTCCCGATCTGTGTTCAACAACTTCAGTGGTAAGTCCTCATACTTCGAGGACAATAGACATGTCTTTCATAATTAATCTTTTATTTCAGTTTTCAGTTTTTCTAGAGTTAGCTGGAGGCATGTCCTAGCAACCCTAGTCACTAAAGGCTTTTTCAGACATAGTATTAGATTAAGCCTTAGCGTTTGAGTGATTGTTCAGTATTACTAAACTCATAGTATGTTTTATATATTCATATCAGTTTTGGGTATTCCCTAATTTAAGTGATCTACTATTTTAGCTTTCGCATAGTATCTTTTATTTATTTATGTTTTATTATGCTTATGATATGCGAGATTCAGGGTTAGCATTGGGCCACTAGTGATCCTAGGTCCTGCGTTTATGTCAAGGGGGTAGCCTCAAGGCGTGATAAACTTGGTATCAGAGTGTTAGGTTCAAGAGTACTAGAATGTCTGAAATGCCGCACTAAGTAGAGTCATTTTCATGGGTGTTAAGTGCACCACATCTAATGAGAGGGAGGCTACGAAGTGTTTTAGGTAAACTTCACATTCTCTGCTACTCTTATCGTGCGTAAGGTATGATCGAACTTCTAATTTCTAATTCGACGTTATACGTTTCAGATAATGCCTCATCGTAGAGCTTACCCACAAAATGCTAATGTATGCAATGCTAACGCAGTTCCTCCGGTCCTAGACCGTGAAGTTTTGAATGTAGAGTTTCGAAATGCGATTCAGCTTTTGTCTAAGAGTATGACTAACCAGAACAATCAGATGGTTCTAGTTCCCGCATATTCTAGTGGTGGATCAGGGGCAGCTAGGGTCCATGTTTTTTTTAGGATGAATCCGCCTAAGTTTCTAAGGTCGCAAGTTGGTGAGGACCCCCAGAACGTTATTGATGAGGTAAGAAAATCTTTGGAGTTATGCAAGTGACTGGAAACGATAGGGTAGAGTTTGCATCCTACCAGATTAAGGATATGGCTCATATATGGTTCACCCAATGGAAAGAAAACAGGGGTATAAATGCACTTCCTATGACTTGGGAGTGTTTTACAGGAGCTTTTCTGGATAGGTTCTTCCCAAGGGGGTTGAGAGAAGCTAAGGCACAATAATTCATGAATTTGAGACAAGGTTTAATGTCAGTCCAAGAGTATGGACTTAAGTTCACCCAACTTTCTAGGTATGGTCTATACATTGGTGCCGATCCAAATGAGCATATGAGTAAGTTTCTATTTGGGGTATCTGACTTAGTGAAGACAGAGTGCAGAAGTTCTATGTTGTTAGAGGATATGGATATCTCTAGGCTCATGACTCATGTTCAGCAGGTTGAGGGAGATAATCTTAAAGAAATAGCTAAGGTCAACAAGAAAGCTAGAATAAGGAACTATGAGTACTCTCAGCAAAAATCGGGTGGTGGAAATCACTCAAAGGTTTCAAGAGGATCAGAATAGTAGGGCACTAGGATTTAAGTCTCACTGAAATGTTTCCGGAAATAGGACCTACCCAACTTGTCCATAGTGTGGAAAGAACCATCCGGGCGAGTGTCTTGCAGGCAAGGAAGGATGCTTTGGATATGGTCAATCTGGTCATAGGGTGAAGAATTCCCCTTCTTCTAGGCAGGGGCAAGGAGATAATGATAGTAGGGCTCAGTCTACAGTCCCAATAGCACCAGCAAGTCGCCCAACTCAGCAGGGTGTATGATTTAGTATAGGTAGCAGTCAGCTCTAGGGCAGGTTCTATGCTCTCCAGGCTCGCCAGGACTAGGAAGATTCTCCTAATATGGCCAATGGTACGTTTCGGGTCATTCATTTGGATGTTTATGCATTGTTAGATCCAGGGGCTACACTTTCTTTTGTAACTCCCTATATAGCAATAAACTTCGGTGTTAGTCCAAAAACTCTTTCACAACCCTTCGCAGTCTCTACTCCAGTTTGTGACCTAGTTATAGCTAGACGGGTATTCAAAAATTGCCCTGTCACAGTCTCTCACAAATTCACCTTAGTATATCGTGTAGGGTTAGAAATGGTAGATTTTGATATCATTCTAGGCATGGATTGGTTACATTCATGTTATGCCTCAGTCGATTGTAGAACTAGGATCGTTCAGTTCCAGTTACCAAACGATCCGGTCTTAGACTAGAAGGTTAGTAGCTCAGTGCCTATAGGTCGATTTATCTCTTACATTAAGGCTAGAAAGATGATCTCTAGTGGGTGGTGTAGCACATATGAAGGAAAAACAAGACAATGATCCTATATTATTCCAGTTGGAAAGTGCAGTTCATTATCAGAAAGTAGAGGTTTTCTCCCAAGGGGGAGATGGTCTCTTAAATGTTCCTAAGGGGGATGAGTAGGTGAAGCAGCCTTGATTGGGCCAGATTCGGTTCATGATGCTATGGAAAAAGTTCAAATCATCAGAGATAGATTTAAGATAGAAATCCTATGCAGATGTAAGGAGAAGGGACTTAGAATTTGAGATAGATGATTGGGTTTTCATGAAAGTACTACCTATAAAGGGGGTGATGAGATTTGACAAATTTGGAGGAGTCAGTCCGTAAAGGGAGCTACCTGGGAAGCAGAAGCAGCTATGATGGCCAAGTACCCTCATCACTTTCCTTCCAATTATTTTTCTGCTTGAGATAATAGTTTCCTCTCCAGTCTCTCAATTAGACGAAAATTGCCGATGGGTCAACTATAGATGGTCATAACTCTTAGTACAAAAGGAATTAGGTGGCCCATGACCAATGAAATGAAATATAATTGAATCCTCTTTCCAATGCCATCGAGTTTACTAAAATCTCATCTCCGAGTAAAAGGTTTTACTCGTTTGAGTAAAGCACTATCAGGCAGACTTGACCGACGACCCCGACCTACAGTTAGTAGGTCAAACCATGGACCGTAGGTCCCTCCGTGGGTGGCCTTCGACAACTTTTAAGTTAGGGTAATCTAGGTCTTTTTCCTATGCATTGGGCACTTAAACTATGTCGTTTGATCCCTACACTACTGCGTTTTGGTCAGTTAAAGCCTAGTAACTTAGTCAGATCTTTTCCTAAGCGATTCATTCACTAAAATTTCATCAAACTTAGAAAAAAAAAGGAGATAAGTGGCGACCCAAACCCTTGCAAGAACACATCAAGGTTTCTTCAGTTCCAGCCCTAAAATTGAAAGATTTCTCCATGAAATTCGTCACCAGGTATGTGGGATTTCACTAGTGGGTTCCTTTTACCCATTAGGTCCCTAGATTTCAGTTAGAATCTATATTCCCTTGATATTATCAAGACCTAGGGTTTCTTGAATGTTAGAAAATGTTGGGTGTTTTAGCTATTGGAATGACCCAAATCATATTATCATGTTGTTGCTTAAGTTCTTGCATAAAATTCAGAGCCCTAGTTGTGTAGATTCGTTTAGTTCATGAATTATATATGCTAGGTCAATTTATTCAGTTATACATGCTCCAATTACGAAAGTTTCATTCTCAGTACATTAATATTGCACTTCCAGTAAGCATGTCAGCATCTTGAGCTATCTAGTATTACAGAATTTTAAACATAATGTGTTATTTACATAATTAGTTGGGAGTAGACTTAATCCCGAGTTGGACTAGGGTCAGTCACCTTCATAGTCCCATAACTACGTACCCCCGTAGGTTTATAAGTCTCCTCTATGGGCATTACATTTTAGTGATCACACCAATCATGCCTCTATACCTCTAGTCGGGTATATTGGGTCCTCTCGATGGGGGGCATACATCGGACTACACATTTAGCTCATATGGTTTTATGTCGGTTATTAGTAGCTCCCACAGTCAGATTCTATTGCATTGACTAGGTTGTCAGTTGTAGTTCAATATTCAGTTTCAGCGTGCTATAAACTTGGTCATTGCATTCATTTAGTTCATGTTTAATATTTCCAGTATAGTATCATGTCTATCTTACATCATTGCTTAGTTATATGTTTTGTTCAATTATGTAAATTGTTTAGCTTTATCTTATCTTGCATGCTCAATACCCTTCATGTACTAACACATAATCTGTGCTACATACTTTCATGATGTAGGTTTAGGTATTCAACATCCAGATAACGCATAGATCGGTTCCCGATCCGTATTCAGTGGCTTCAGTGGTGAGTCCTCATACTTTCAGGACAATAAACATGTCTTTCATATTCAGTCTTTTATTTTAGTTTTCAGTTTACTAGAGTTAGCTAGGGGCATGTACCACCAACCTTAGTCAGTAGAGGTTTTTTCAAACATAGTATTAGATTCAGCTTTAGCTTTTGAATGATTTTTCAGTATCACTAAACTCGCAATATGTTTTATATATTCAGATCAGTTTTGGGTATTCCATGCTTTAAGTTATCTACTATTTTAGCTTCCGCATAGTATATTTTATTTAGTTATCGTTTAGTATTCTTATGATAAGCCAGCTTCAGGGTTAGGTTGGGGTCACTTCTGATCCTAGGTTCCATAGTTACGTCAAGGGGGTAGCATCGGGGTGTGACACCCAAGGGGATTTTCTTTGGTTTCCAATCTTTTTAGCATATAGAGATTTTATGTAGTGACACCAGGTCATTTATGACTTGTTGGGATGAATAGTTTTATCGTCAGGTCGTTCATTTGGTTTTTGTGCAACTCACCATGTTTTCGAGCCTTTGAAACTTGAATGGTTGACTTCTTTCACAAATTCTAGAAGACAGTCTCAGAATGCATTTCTGACAATTTCATCATCTTTGAAAGGGCCATTTTAGGCTTGGGACTTTGTTGGTTAGGTCCCCAAGACTGCTAGTGTGAGTTTGTGCCATTAGGCATTCTAGCTTTCAAGCTCAAGCCAAGGTTTGACTTTGGTCAACATCTTGGTAAATGTGCTCACATGAGAATTTTCTCAACTTAGTTAGTTGTGAAATGTCAAGTTTGGTCATTTTTCGTGCAATTTCTTAGCCTTTTGGTGTAATTGTTAGCCTTTTTCTGGTTTTTGGCTTAAAATAGAACTTGGGTGTGGGTTCCACTTTTCAACAAAATAACATCAGATAAATCATTCAATGGTTCTGTTGAGTTTGGAATTCCCAATTTGATGGGATATAATATTTCATTTGCATGCATAGGGTTCTGAACTGATTTTGGGCATAGAATTCCAAGTTGGGTAAACTAGCTAATGTGCAGCAACTGATGCAAAACCTTTTTGGCCTTCACATTCATGTGCCCTAGTGTCCATGTTCACAGAGCCTTGTGCTCATATCCTTCATGATCGCAGGATGTTATCGACCTTGAGAGTCGTGTATGCGTGAAGTCATCTGTGTTTTAGAGGTCAGGTCAGCTAACCCTTCATGTTTGTTAGGTTTTATCCACGTTCGCAATGGCCTTTTCTCGTGTGGGACATGATCACGAGCCTTAGGATCCAGAATTGTGAAGAGCTTTTCGGAGTTGTCTTTTAAATAAACTAAACATGCAATAAGTTATATCCCAAGGTTTGTTTTATGCAATTTTGGGATCTAGGAAGCTCAACTACGAGTGATTCAAATTGTTGGAGGTACGTTATCATTATGGCTACACATTGAATTGTTCATGAAAGTATGAAAATTGTTGTGGGGAGGTAATTCTCAACTTTAAAGGGATGAAATCTCCGTTAATGGGTGTGTTTATTGCTTATGTGTGTTTGGGTTGTTTTGGGCATGAAATTGAGTCCTATTTTCAGAACAAAATCTTGGTTACTCATTTTAGACCTTTTGACAAAGTCAACAGTATAGGTTCCACATGTCTATTTTGATTTAATTTTTGGGTCTATTTCCTATTGTTGCAATTTTAGTGTCTAGACGTCTATAATGTCATTGTGATCAATAATTTGATAGTGTGGTGGTGTTCAGAGGAATTTTAAAAGAGGACATTTTGTGTTTCGTAGATTAAGAGCACTCGTGATCGGTGTTGTGGCAGGCTTCGATCTTCATTCTTGATTGATCTTCTTAGATAATGCCTAGTATAGATTTGATGTAATGTTGGACTGTATTTGTCGGGTATTTAGCTTTTCTCTTATTATTCTATCATTTATTGGTTGTATGGTTATTCGACTTGAGTGCCTTGTTTGAATGCTAGTGATGGAATGCATTGCATAATTTGTTCATTCTCATGGAGTTTTGTGGTACGATCATGATTCATGCATTAGCATATTTGTCATTAATGAGGAAATATTGTTTTACTCAGGTTTTATCCCAAATAGGTTTTAATAGGAGTTGTTCCACCTATACCACTTGATTTATTGGCTTTGGATATCACAAGGTGCCAAGGACATGCTCCTTTTCTACTTTAGATATTAGAGTCGTATGGATTACACTCAGTTTTTACTTGACTAGTCGGTGAGTCCATGCTCTTTCTTGCATGATTTTGGCTACTTTAAGATCCTCTTCATAGTCAGCACGCCCTCAGGTCACACTTACTAGCTGGGATGGGAGTGGACTGACTAAATGAATTGCCCGTAAAAATTTGCCACTAAAATTTGTCACGCTTGCTAGCTAGGCTGGGAGTTGATAGTGGTCATGGTTACTTGGGCTGGGAGCCTGACTTTTACTTCTTGGGTTTGGATTTGTGGGACTTCTTTGATGGTCCTATTGCATCCTCTCCATTCATATGCATTGCCTATCACCAATGTATTTTTTATTGATTGTAACCTCCTGTTTATGGGGGCTAGATGGGTTATGTTTGTAGTATGTACCTTTAGAGCTTATAGGGGTCTAGTTAAGTTATTCTTTGACTATATCCTATTCTATGTTCTTGTTTTCTTGTTAGCTGGTTGGCTTTGACTCTAGAATTGTGGTTGTGGGTCATCCTGACCCACGATAGTCTACATAGTATATTAGTTGCATGCCATTAGGTTGTTGGCTCGTGTTCCAAGTACGTTCTTCACTCGGCTTCTCACTCTTTATATCCTATTTCTACTCTTATTTTTCTATCTACTTTGGCATTCCCTATTTCGTTATTTGTGTTATGCTCTCCTTATTAAATTTTTGTTTATGTTTGTGTCATATTTGAGCTCAGTCGACTAATGCCTAATAAGTACCATTTTCATACTATACTTCTACTCCCTACAAATCAAAGTTTGAGTTATTGTCATTTATTTGGAGTTGTGTGGAGTAACTTGGAGTTTCATAGACTAGGGTCAGTTGATGGCGTCCAGAGCTAATGGTTTATACATGTTTTTATAGGCTGAGCCATTATATTATATTCAAAGATAGCTTATACTTTTGTTGTGTTTTAAAAGCCTTGTACTCGTATTTTGGATTAGATGCTCGACTAGTTACTGATGACATGTTTTAAGATGGTTCTTGTATTGTATTTCGTGTTGATTATCCTTTCTCCTCTTTGTTATAAGTTCTTTTCTTGTTGTTGTTGGCTTCCGCTTGGTAGCCTTGGTCTTATGGCTCCGAGATAAGGGTTAGGCTTACCTACTGGTGGGATGTAGTCGGTGTCATCATGAATTGAAAAATCAGATTGTGACAATTACACCAATTGTTTCTCATGCTTAATTCAAAAACTTTGTGAAATTTATAGATGATTATCGTCAGTTTACATGGGTATAATTTCTTTGATCCAAATCTGACGTATTTTCATGTTCAAAAAATCTCCGACGTACATTATGACTCAATTTTCTACGTGTATTAAATTATAAAGATATGATTCTGGTGGAGAATATATGTCTTATGAATTTAAAATTTTCTTGATTGATAAAGGAATTGTCTCATAATGCTCTTGTCGATATACGCCACAGTAAAATGGAGTTGCTCAACTTTTAAATCACAATCTTTTAGATTTGACTCGGATTTTATTTATTCAGTCCCATGTCCCATGTAAATATTGGGTTAAGCTTTGTCTACTCCTTCCTATTTACTTAATAAAATTTCATCTAAGGTGATAAATGTTATAAAGTCTCCATATTTTCTTCTTTATCACAAAAATGCTAACTGTAATAATTTTTATACATTTGGTTGTGTTTGTGTTGTGCATCTGCCTCCTTCTCAGTGAAATAATGTTTTTGTACAGTTTACTAAATGTGTTTTTATGGGTGATAATACTTCACAAAAAAGGTTTTATTTTCTATGATCCATATTCTAACAAATTTTGTGTTTCTTAAAATGTTGTTATCTTTAAGAATCAAGTCTTCCTTTCCTACTCATATTGAGTAATCTTATATTTCTCCTCTTCTTCCCACTTTTGTGAATTTATCATCTTCTTTTAAGAGGTTCAAACCTAGATTTGTTTGTGAAAATTGTTTTCCAACTTTACTCCATCCCAAAACTAATATGTCATTGATGAGTCCACGATTTGGACTCATTTAGGGCTTTATTTAAATGAATTTAGGGTCCTCAAATGCCTATTTTGTCTCAAAAACTAATGTAAATCCTTGAGTTCCAGGTATTTGGAGTTAGAGACAGAGCATGGACACTATGGAGAAAAGGAACAAAGCGGCTGAAAAGAACGAAGAAAGGAAGGCTTGAGAATTGCCTAATCCATTAGGCAAGTCGTCGAATGGTATTAACCTCGCCCAAAGTTCCAGTGTGCTAAGCCCTGAAGGAAAAGATCAAGTCTGTGAGGAAAGGGAGCAGTCGGCGCATCGCCGAGCAGTTCCGCGAAGCAGTTTCCTGTCTCACAATGAATCAAACCGCGAAGATGCTGAAGGCAAAATCTGAAAGGCGATGAACTAGACCAAAAGGCAGATCACCGAGTGTATCGGTGATCCCGACTAACTACGCCGAGTGATCCTTCGTAACACAAATTTTTGAAAACTATAAATACTCATTTAATTTTGTAGCTTGGTATCAAGTTGTAGAGAATTATTACTGAGACTTAGAATATTTTCAGTTTTTTAGTTATTAGAGTTTTTGGGGAGACATTATTCTTGTGCTTGAAGATTTGAAAGCTTCCAACTCCAAGAAATTGAAAGTGGGTATCCATGAATCTTCATTCTAGACTCGTTTAAAGTGAATATAAATCATACCCAGTTGATGTTATTTTGATTTGGTATCATTTTCATCCCTTTCTCTATGTCAAGCTAAAACCTCAATTCTTGTGGTGTGATTTTGTGAATATAGGTTAAATTTCCTATTGGGTATTGCTTATTGTTAGTCTATTTGTTGTTTAAATGTGATTTCATTTAGTAGTTGTGTTTGAACTTAATGGAATTGTAGTTGCAAATACGATTTCATCATAGTGTTTTTGGCTTGCGAGAGAGAGAGGTTTTAAAACTAAGACTACTAAATCGATAGCCGGTGGTTATTTGGTCATCTTGGGTTCAACTCGAGAGAGTGAATCCTAGGCCTTCTCCCACACATTTAGTTCGAGAGAGTGAATGGGCTAAGGCAGAGGTTGCGCTTAAATGTTGCAACTCGGTGTTCAAAAGAAACTGAGTTGATTCAGGTTAAGTTGTTCAAGAGAGAATTTACCCCCACTAGAGAGTAGCCTAGTTACAAATATACAGTGATTTACTATCAATAGCATTTACCCAATAATATATTTTATCCCATATTCCTATCACATACCAAGAATCTCGTCTCCCTATCTCTTATCTTTATATTTTTGCTTTTTTTGTCATTACTTGAATACAAACCCCCCATTTATAATTGACATTCGTGTCAACCCTTTAGATTTAGTATGTTTTTAATCGTTAATGTTTATAGCTATAATTGATTAGAACTTGATTTTACTTTTCTATTAATTCTTGCAACCACTCCCTTGGGACTCAACCCCAACCCATTCGGTTGGGTTATATTACTATTGTATGATTGTAGACACTTGAATTGGAAGTTGTGTCTTGATTACGCAAACATCAAAATGGCGCCACTGCCGGGGAGTGGTGTTAGTTAAGAATTTTAAGTTTAGTAGATTTTTTGTTCTTCTTAGTTATAGTCAACTTACTTTAATTTTAGTTTTGTTTTGCTATTTTGTGTGCTGAAACGGGAAGAATGAGTGTAATTGATGAGATTGAGCAAATGGACCACCTTCCAGTAGAAGTAATGAGGTTTCGAGATAAGATTCTAATATTTATGCAATAGGAAGGTAAACAACTTCATGAGGCGTGGCTGAGATATAAATCACTTCACATTCAATGCCTCACTCATGAAATCCCCGACATAGTCCTTCTGTAAAAACTTTACAGAAGTCTTGGTCCAGGGAACATAATGATGGTTGATCAAATTGTCCCAAGTGGTCTAGTACTATAACCCTATGTGATAGTAGCCAAATTGTTTGACATCTTAAATGAGCCAAATCAAGCAATAGAAAGGAGAGACTTCAGCTTAGCAGTCCTGCTAACCCAGTTAGATGAGCTAATCAAGAAGATTAGGGATCTTGAAGTCTAGTGCAATAAGAAGGGGCACTATATTCCTCCTCATGAACGAAGGAAACTTAAGAACAAGGAGGATAGAAAGATCAAAGCAATGCTCACAATTCTACTCTAAGAAACTGATGAACAACATAGGGTTGCTGGAGGAATTGAGAGAGAATGTCTTGATGATGAATCAGATGACAACCTCCCATTCCATGCTCATTCATCTACTGGGATCCCAAATGGACCAAGTACTGTCATCTCTCTTCCCAGAACCAAAAGTGGGGTGTCCTTATAAAGCTAAAGATGACCCCACAAATGGAGTTTGAATAAGGAGTTACGTCGTGCCACGAAATTAACTAAGGCGCTACTTGAGAGGCAACCCAAGACCCTTTATTGTTTTAATTTTGGTTTAGAAATAATGGTGTGTTGATTTTGCATGTTAAAGTGTGGAGAGTGTTTGAAAATTGCAGGTTGGCGAGCTAAAAGGTTCAGTTGGCGAGTCGCCGACCTGGTCGGCGAACCCGAAGTAGACCGCCGTTTGGACCCCCATATTAACTGGTGGGCCTGTAAAACTCGGCGAAGTAACTGAATATTCCGCGTGTCACCATGTGGGCCCGCGATCTCGACTAATGTCACCGAATGGGCGCAAACTGGACGGTCTTTAAAAAGGGTTAATGGTTTAAACGTCCAACTCTTTCACTTTCCCTCACTTTTAACCTTCCAAATCCCGCACCTATTTAGTATCTTGAAGATTTTTGCATTTTCTAAGTGTTGTATTCGGTGACTTGTGCTCAGAGTTGGAAAACTTTGCCCTCCAAGCTTTTCAAATTTTGTATTATTCGGCATAAGAGGTTGGTTTTCCGAACCCATGTTCATTTTTATCCCATTTTGTACTCATTTATAGATGATCATATCGCATTGTCATATGTTGGGCCACTCTGATAGGATTAGGATGTTTAAATGGTGATTTTAATTTGATAATGTTGCCCTTATTATTTTTATCGTCGAATGCCCGTAAATTTGTGCCTTAAAATGAGTTATATATTTTTTCTTTGGGGGTGTGCTTGCGTGTTGGTTAGATTAGTTGGGTGAAGTCTGAGTAGCCCGTATTTGTGCTAATTGGTGTAAACTGCACAATGATAGAGTGGGTGACACCATTTTTAAGGGAAAAAGTCGTCAAATGGCCAAATTTGGCAAAACCAAGAGAAGTCTGAATATCATGGGGCAATGGGTGTTATGGGTCTGATCTTAATTATACTAGTGTACGCTTTGATTTTGTTTTCGGGGGTTGCGGGGTTGAATTTGAGAATATGAGTTGAAAATAGGCATGTTGGATCGTTTGGTGAGTTGGGTAGAGCTTGCTGAACCGTTCGGTGGTTCGCCTAATGCCCTTATCTCGCATTTCATTTAATGCTAAACTTGTTGTTTACCTCTGTAATTTTCGGCGAGAAGCCTAAGGTCACTAAAGGCACTCGGCGAGTCGCCGATTGTCTCTTGTTCGCTCTTTGTCTGCACCCTTAAACCCTTGTTGCAATATAAATGTCATCGAGTTATTCCTTGTTTGCCGAATGATATCGGCGATTCGCAAAAGGGTTGATCACATCGCCGACTTGCCATAATATTTAAGCCAACCCTTTCGGCGAGCCTGACTCAGCTAGCTAAAGCGAATTGGCGATTCACCGAGTAGCTTGGCGAGTTCTTTTGCAACCGCTTCTCTATGAAATTAATTAAACCCTCCTAACATTTTCTTAAATGTTTAGCAAGCATGGCTAGACCTAAAGTTGCAGGACCAAACGTTCCACCCCAAGGGAAAACAAAGGGGATTATACTGAATGAGGATGCAGCTGCATCCAAGGAAAAGGCCACAAAACCCCGCACAAATGGTGGGAAAGGCAAGGGCAAATAGAAGGCACCTGAGTCACCATATGTCAACTCTGACAGTGACAGCATCTACATCACTCACCTTACCAATTCTGACAGTGAGGGTGAGCACCTGGAGCCCCAGATTGTAGCTTCTGATGATGATGAGCTTGTAGCAGCACAGAGGGCAAAGCTACGATCTAAAAATATGAATGATCCAGCTAGGATCACAAACCCTCAACTTACCATTCCTTTTCCTCCAATTCAAAAACAGGATGTAGTCCTAGCCTCTCCTCTGCAGGATCCTCCTCCCAAGTCGATGAATAGATTAAAGAATGAGTGACTGACGACGATTCTTGAGGAAAAGCGTTTGTCCATGGATGGGGTTATCGACAGGTACCTGCAGATAATGGATTGCCTGAAATCTCACAAGTTCTAGATTTTCACTAAACCCCGTGGCCCGTATATTCCAAGCTAGGTTAGGGAATTCTACCGCGCGTACAGTGCATTGATACCACAAGGAAAGAAGCCAAAAGCTAACTTCAAGCCGATTTACTACGTGGTTGTCAGAAGCCGAAAGGTAAAGTGTGATAGTGCTGCTATCAACACAGTCTTGGGCATATCCACACGTATTGATAATGACTGCCAGCTTATGATCATAACAAAGAAGTTGGACAATATGAGAAAGTGGTTACCCCCACTGATTTCTGATGGTACTCCGAAGTGGTTGGAGGTAGGGGCTCCAATAGAAAAGAAATACTTGAATGTAGCAGCGAGGTATTGGTTTGGCTTCATTAGCGGCACGATCACGCCCTCCCAAAATGAATCTATACTTTGATTGGCCAAGGCATCCTGCCTAGGTTGTATCATTGATGGGACAAGGCTAAATTTGGGGATGATTATAGCACAGGAGATGGTCATGAGGGCCAAGCAGCGTCAGACTTCCCTCCTCTTTCTTGTATTGATCGTAGAGCAGTCCAGACATGCTCGGGTACCTAGAGATGCTTAGACGGATGTGAAAGTAACTCCCATATCCTCTACTGCTATCCGGAGGAGCTATGTAGAATATTTAAAGAACTAGGCAGAGAAGAAGAAGGCAGCCCCGATGGACTCATCTCCGATTGTAGAGGCAAACTCATTACCTGCAGAGGCATCTTTGCCTACTCCAGCCCCTGGGCCTTCAGGTACTTCTTGTGCTCTATCTTCTGATGTCACTAGTTCTTCTGTTGATGCACTACCTCCTAGACCTGTTGCTGCTGTCTCCCGGACTCTAATCACCCATACATCATTACTTCGAATGGGACAGCTTGCCTATTCTGTGGATCGTCGGGCAGCCAGGCTTGAGACCTCCATTCCTGATATGATTCAGGTTGCTTTGACTACTGTTATGACACCATTGAGCGCTGCCATTGATACCCTTATGGCAAGCATAGCAATGTGTGAGCATGGTGAAGGAGCCACCGAGGAGGTGACGACTTTAAAGGCTGCCATTACTAAGGTGAGAAAAGATATGGACTACCTGAAGTCCACCGATATGTCCATGGTCTTTGGAACAATATAGATTCTAGATGTACCCGAGATGCCTCCAACAACCGCCGAACATGAGGATGGAATAGAGTAGACAGCTGATCCTGAGTTAGAGGCAGAGACTGATGAGGAGATGCTTGAGGGGACTGAGGGAGCTGCAGATGAGGACCTGACTGAGATTGAAGCAGTTATGATAGATTTGATTGTGCAGGCCATTTGTTGGCTCTAGTGGAGTTGGCTCCTCTGAGGTGACTCCAAGTACTGAGACCCAAGACCAGACCGATACACTGGGCACTGATACCCAGACAGATTGAGCGACTGCTTAGCCAAGATCCCTTCTTTACCTCCCTCTCTATCTTTTTTTTCTTTTGACTTATGGATATTTTCGTTTGCATTTGAGGAAAAATACTTTTATTTGTGGTGGGGTAAGGCCCACCTTTGTGCTTTGTGTTCATTTTTTTTGATGTTTTGTTTATATATTTGTGTCTTTATGCTTACAATTTTGTTCTGCACTGCTTTTAGCGATTGTTTGAGCTTATGGCTGCTTATGTTTTAATTGTAAATGATTTTTTACCTTTCCAAAAATTTTGCCCACTCTTGATGTACTTTAATGTGGCTGTTCTTTAACAAATTTTAGTCTCGGTTTGGATCAATACCGATGACTTGAATAGTTCTCGCAATCGAACGAACATGAATGTGTGGCTATGATGAAACCAAATGAAATTACATAGATAATATGTGAACTCTTTGCATCTCATTATGACTAGCCAATTATCAAATTGATTATCTTGTGCTGATCATTGCACACTAGCAAAAATGAGAAGTCTTGTTTGATTTTGGTGTCAATGCCTTGTGTGATGAGCTTACTGTGAACCATGCATGATAACACCTACACTTTTCCCCGTTGGTCCGGTCGGCAAAGTAAGGCTATCTCTTCATATGATCTTAGGCAACTTCGAAAAGTGTGATCCAATTTGACATATACCTCTTTTGTGGCCTACCTTGTGAGTGTATGAACCTCTTTTGAACACCTTGAGCCTTACCTTTCTTTGGAAGAAACTTGATGAAAACATGACCTTTCTTAAATCCACTACCTATAATTCTCTTGATTTGTGGTTGATTGAATAGCCAACTTAGGCCAAAAGCCTAAGTTGGGGGTGTGGTGAAAAGAGAAGGCAAGTCCAGAAGTGCAAGAGAAGTCTCCTTTAACCCATGGTGTGAGAAAAATAGAACCCCTCCATACAAAAAAAAAGAAGAGAAAAGAAAAGAATGAAAAAAAACAAGAAAAAAAAGTTGTGGAATAAAATACAAAAGAAATGGTGTTTTCCGAACAATCCATGAAAAATGAATGATGGGATGACTTATGATCACTAAAGAAAATGATGAAAGTAGAGGAAATGGAGTGTTGTGAGCACCAAATTTCATGAGGATGAAAGTCATTGAGCCTAAATGACCATACCTTTGCACTCTGCCCCATTACAAGCCTTGAAAAAACCATTTTTTTATCTTGAGTGAGCTGAAGCAAATGTTGATTGGAAAATACGGGTAAACCTATGGGTGAAAGCATGCATTGTGTTTTTCTTTGTGAGTGTGAGTGTTGCATTTGATTCCGAAGCTTTAAATGATTGAACCATTGTGTGTGAATATGGAATCATTCTTTGTGTGAGGGTATTTGAATACCTTAGTTGAGCTTGAACTTACATTTGAAGCAAGTACTGTGAGCTTGGGAATCTTTGATAATAGTGTGTTACAACTTGAGTCTTTGAGTATACAATTGATCCTTGTATAAGAAAGTTGAGTATTGTGTGTACATTCATGATTGAGTCTTGTGCAGCACTGTTTGAGACATCTTTTTTGTACTGCTCAACTTGAGTTTTACTTGATGACATGCAAAAGTTTAAATTGGGGGTGTTTATGAGTCCACGATTTGGACTTATTTAGGGCTTTATTTTAATAAATTAAGTGTCTTCAAATGCATATTTTGTCTCAAAAACTTATGTAAATCCTTGAGTTTCAAGTATTTGGAATTAGAGACAAAGCATGGACACTATGGAGCGAAAAGGAACAAAGCGGCTGAAAAGAACGAAGAAAAGAAGGCATGAGGATCGCCTAATCCATTAGGCTAGTCGCCGAATGCTGTTAACCTCGCCCAAAGTTCCAATGTGCTGAGCCTTGAAGGAAAAGATCAAGTTTGCAAGGAAAGGGAGCAGTCGGCGCAGCGCCGAGCAGTTTGGTGAAGCAATTCCCTATCGCCCAATGAATCAAAATGTGAAGATGCTGAAGGCAAAGGCTGAAATGCGATGAACTAGACCAAAGGGCGGATCGCCGAGTGTATTAGCGATCCGGACTATTTGCGCCGAGTTATCCTTCGCAGCACAAATTTTTGAAAACTATAAATACTCATTTAATTTTGTAGCTTAGTATCAAGTTGTAGAGAATTATTACTGAGACTTAGAATATTTTCAGTTTTTTAGTTCTTAGAGTTTTTGGGGAGACATTGTTCTTGAGCTTGAAGATTTGAAGACTTCCAACTCCAAGAAATTGGAAGTGGGTATCCAAGAATCTTCATTCTAGACTCATTTGAAGTGAATATAAATCATACCCAGTTGATGTTATTTCGATTTGGTATCATTTTCTTCCCTTTCTCTATGTTTAGCTAAAACCCCAATTCTTTGGGTGTGATTTTGTGAATATGGGTTAAATTTCCTGTTGGGTATTGCTTATTGTTAGTCTATTTGTTGTTTAAATGTGATTTTGTTTAGTAGTTGTGTTTGAACTTAATGGAATTGCAGTTGCAAATACGATTTCATCTTACTGTCATTGGCTTGTTCGAGAGAGAGGTTTTAAAACTAAGACTACTAAATCAATAGTCGGTGGTTTATTGGGTCGTGGTAGGTTGAGCTCGAGAGTGAATCCTAGGTCTTCTCCCACATATTCAGCTCGAAAGATTGAATGGGCTAAGGCAGAGGCTGCAGTTAAATGCTACAACTCGGTGTTCGAGAAAAACCGAGTTAATTCGGGGTAAGTTGCTCGAGAGAGAATTTACCCACACTAATGTCTAGCCTAGTTACAAATATTCAGTGATTTACTATCAATACCATTTACCCAATAGTATATTTTATCCCATATTCCTATCGCATCCCAAGAATCTCGTTTCCCTATCTCGCATCTATATATTTTTGCTATTTTTGTCATTACTTGAATACAAACCCCCCATTGATAATTGACATTCGTGTCAACCCTTTAGACTTAGTATGTTTTTAATCGTTAATGTTTATAGCTATGATTGATTAGAACTTGATTTTACTTTTCAATTAATTCTTGCAACCACTCCCTTCGGACTCGACCCCAACTCATTCGATTGGGTTATATTACTATTGTACAATCGTAGACACTTGAATTGGAAGTTGTGTCTTGAGTACTCAAACATCATCCATCTCAAACTGCACCACAACTAGAATCTAAGAACTCTTTAAGATCGGATCCTCTTAAGCCTACTCGACAATCTACTAGAGTATCTCCTACTCCAAATTGATATGGCTTTTCCTTTGCTTTATCCAACATTTTTTGTTTCAACATGTTACTCGATAGCTTCCAAGCATGAATGTTTGCAGAAAGCAATGGAGGAAGAAATTTTTTCTCTTAAAGAAAATAACACATATAGGACATTGTTTCATGTCCTTCAAATGTCCCCAAATTGGATGTAAATGGTTTATTTCATTCAAATTTTATCCAATGAAACCCTTGATCGGTACAAAGTTTGATTGGTTATTCATGGTAACAAATATGAGTATGGCTTGGATTATGAGGAGACTTTTGCACCCATAGCAAATGACTACAATGTGAACTATTATTACCATTGCTACTTCAGAAATTCACCCTTTTTATCAAATGGATGTCAAAAATGCTTTTCTCCATGGTGATCTTAAAGAATATATTTATATGAAGCCTCCACCTTTTTGTTCCCATCACCTAAATAAGATGTATGAAAGTTGAAGTAGTCTTTATATGTCCTTGTCTGAAAAGTTTTGTCTACTTTTCTACACAGTTTTCTTTTGAGCTGAATAAATATGAGTCATCTTTTTTTTCTTGGGAAAGCATCTAAGGGTTGTATTTTTTTCTGTATGTAGATGAAATTATTATCACATGAACCGATTCTTCATTAATCAAGCCTTCAACAATAGCTTTAAGAGTTTTTTATATGGAAGATCTTACTACTATTACATATTTTGTGGGTTTGGAAGTTCAAAATGATGCTTCAAGTGTGTTTCTAAATCAACACAAATATACTCAAGATATGAATTGTTTTGATAGTCTTCAAGATTCTTCCTCCGTAGATACTCTATTGGAATTGAATGTAATATATCATCGTGAGGAAGTTGATTTTCTTCATGATCTAACTATATTTTGACAATTAATTGGAATCTTAATTACATTACTATTACTTGACCTGATATCGCTCTTTAAGTTCACCAAGTAAGCCAATTTATGCAAGATCCCTATCATCTCCCCTCGGTGGCTACTTGTCGCATCATTTGGTATCTACTTGTGGATTGTTCTTTCCTAGTTCTTCTCATATTCGTCTTAATGATTTTAGTAATTCAAATTGAACATGATGTCTAGATACTTTTCATGACTTGTTGGCGCAAGTTTCTTGGTAAGTTACTGATATCTTGAAAGAGTAAAAAGCAAGATCATGTGTCAAAATCTTTAACAAAAGCAGAATATTGATCCAAGTCTACTGCTTGTTCCAAGGTTGTGACTTCATGGATTACTTGCAGAGATTAGCTTTCCCCAATCTCATCCTACTCTTCTCCACGCTGACAAAAAATGTGCTACTCAGATTGCTATTGACCCAGTTTATCACGACAGGGCCAAACACATCGAAGTAGATTATCATTATAGACAAGAAGATGTAGATAAATGAGTCATTACTCTTCCACGTGTCTGTATAGATCTTCAAATAGAAGATGAGTTTACAAAATCCATGGTATGAAAATGCCATCAGCTTCTAGTAGGAAAATTGATGCTTCTTGATCCACTAACAACAATTTGAGGGGCGTTTATGATGGACAACTCACAAATCATTATTCAATTGTGAATGATTGTATATATTAATGTAAAATGAAGGGCCTCAAATGTCCCGCAACTATTTGAATTGATACAAAATTACCCCCCATCAAACTTTCAGCCCCAAAATACCCCTAACGTCAATCTTTTGTCTCAAAATTACCCCTATGTCTAACGATCCACACTCATAAGGTGCGTGGAGGACTATGTTGTACCAAAGCTCATAGTTTAAGCACATTTTGTCCCTTTCCCGTTAAAAAAATTTAAAATTACTTAATATATGAGCTCATATGATTTGTCTAATTTTTTTTCTATAGTATATTAAAGAAGGTTAATCCTCTACTCTCTACTCCTCCCCCCCTCCCCCACCCCCTCCCCCACCCCTTTACTTTTTCTCTCTTTTACTTTTTTTTCTTTTTTGAACCATGTTTACCACTTTAAATTTTAATTATTTTCAACATAGGACAAAATAATGAAGAAAAAGGAGGAAGATAACGATGATATATATATATATATATATATATATATATATATAAACAATTATTTCAATAAAAGATGATTTAATTAAGTAACTATGTATGTATATTGTTTGTCTTTTGTGTGTATCAAAAATGCAAGATAAAAGAATAAAAACAACCTTTTATCCTATCCAACGAGAAGCCCGATACACCATCATAATAAAAAAATTAAAAAAATTAAACATTGATAAGGGGTAGATTTATCTCATTTAAGGCATATTTATCTCAACAATTTGTGTGCTCAATGCCAAATTTAGTCGTATTCTAATAATATTTTTATGATTTGCATCTATAAAGGCTAAGGGACAAGACAAGGATGAATATGTGAAAGAAAGGCCAAAAACATCAAAAGAAGGGTAAACTCAACCTTGGTGATCGCCTAACTTGAAGGGTGAATTGCGCAATGGGTATGACCTCGCCCAATTTTACAGTGAGCAACAATTAAATTAATTGAGGAAGGTTGAGGGACTAAAATAGGCACGGCGACTCACAAAATGCAAAGGGAGGACAAAGGTGACCATCGTTGAAGGTTGCAATACTTGAAGGATTTAAAGGCTCGAAAGGGGAAAAAAGGTTGTACTCGGTGATACGCTGAATGTGAAAGGTAGACTCGAATGAGTTCACTGACTGAGGTTCAAACACCTAAAGTCTAAATCATGAGAAAGGTGAGCTAAGGAGTAGTTGGTGATTCGCCTAATGTGATCGGCGAGCCTGACTAACGTCGTCCAATGGGTCACGCATTGAGTTTTGGGCCAAATTTTGGAAAACTATAAAGATCCCAAAGGTGAGAGAAAATAAGAAAAAAAGGGGGAAAATAGTGAAAGATTTCTGAATAGTTTATAGAAAGAACCAGTTTTACTTTGTGAAGAACACTTTTAGTTTTTGGGGTTTTTCAACTTTTACTCTTGAAATTGACAATTTGAAGTTGAAATTCAAATTGGTTATTGCTTGTAATTGCTAATTTAATGTTACCCATGACTGCCTTCATGCAAAGTATATTTTCTTTACACTTTTTAATGGGTGGCTAAAACCCAAGATCTAGGGGTGAATTTATGGAGTTGGTATTTATTTAATGTAGTGGGTATTGTATTATGTTCTTTTTTGTTGGAGTTCATACATAGATTTGGGCTAATTAACATGGTGTTAATTTATTGGTTAAGGTTTCAAACTTATTTCCTACTTTTGTCTCCAATTGTTACTCGAAAGAGATTGGTTGGAGGGGATAATTAGTTCAATATTAGAATTTTAGGTTTGATGTCTGTAATCTGCTTGAAAATAGAGATTATGGATCGGATATATTTGCCCTATTTTTGCATCAAAAGAGAGAATAGAGTAAAGTATTAGGTTGTTTAGTTTTGCACATAGATGAGACCGAAAGGAGATTTTATGAACTTATTCTATGAGATCGAAACAATATTAGTGTCATTGAAGTTGACCCATCCTATACATGAATATTCAACACTATAAAGCTACATAATCACCCCTATGTGATATTGATTTCCTATATCCGCACCCCTAGATTTCTGTTACTTATTTGATTTTCTGAAATTCTAGTTTAATTTAGACTATTTATAACCAAACCCTTTTCTTAAATTTGGTGGAATTATCCACCCACTTGTTCTTATTACTACAAATAAATGAATTTACATTCCAAATTTCTTGATAGAACTCCCTGTGCTATATTAATCTAAGTGGGATTCGACCCCGACTCTTAGTTTGGTATTTTTATTGACGGCAACCGCTTACTTTTTTAATTGATTTCGAAGAGTAGTTTGAGCATTATCAAACATGTAAGTTCATTTCGAGTTTGAGTTCCTGATATCTAGTTTGAGTCTCTAATATCCAAATTAAGAATAAGAGATTAAAAAGAATAAAAAGAGTAAATACAAAAAACATTTGGAAAATTGATAGAAAATTTTATATTTAATAAAAACTATAAAAAAAAATAATTAGATGGACAATTAGTCGAATCGAGTATGGATTTTAGTTGGATCCCCATTTATTAGTTGGGCTATAATAAATTGAAGGTTGATTTCAAATAAGCAATCGAATAAGAAAATATCACGAAACTAATAAAACAAATTTAACATTATTTTGAAGTATATCACGACAATATATAAATCACATGTGATTTTTATTATTTTGTCACGCCCCAAGCCTACACCCTAGATGCAACTGGCACTCGAGAGCCATTGTTGGCCCCAAGCGAATCCTTGGCCTGCATTAATTCTTAGCGGAAGACTTAATCATACTAAAAGCACTTTAAGAATTAACTATAACTCAAATGATAACTTAGAATGTTTTAGAAATAAATATTCAACTAGCCAAAGTGGCAACTCAAGTCTCAACATAAACGAAATGAAACTGAAAAGACTCAGAAACTAATGTCTATCTATCTATGAAGCCTCTAAATACTATGAGGGATGTCAGTACAAGAACCCCTATCATCCTAGCAAAACTGAATAACGAACATAATAAAGGGGTCCTCCGGAAAGCAAGGAGGCTCACCAAATGAATCTGGAACTCGACTGGATCAACGAAGCGCTGGATGCTGATCCTGGTTACCTAAATCTACATTATAAAAGATGTAGGCAAAATGGCGTCAGTACATGGAATGTACGAGCATGTGCGGGGAAATCTAAAACAAGACATAAGCTTGAACTTGAGATAAAGAATCACTTACTTCGTCTCAACTATACTCAGGATTGCTCAACTCATTTCAATATAATGCAGAAATAAAGATGCATTATAACGAAAAACTTCTAAATCAATAGACAATAACTCAATGTATTATAAAATACATTGTAACTTAGTTGCATATAAAACTACAAGTAACTCTGTGGGAGATTCTCTAACCGACAACCATCAATATGAGCTATGTGATGATATAACGTCTAGCCCACGCTGTCAGAATTTTCCTATTCTTTGCCTAGGTATAGAACCTACTACTAAGTGGATCCACTAGTCTATGCTAAAAAGCATTAAGGAATCATATAAAAAGTATGACCCTTTCTACACACGTTAGCTATATGGTTTAAGGAGACTTTGAGTTATCTGAACTCATCCCCATAAATGTGCTCAATACAACTCCCAAAATGTAACTAGCTCATATGTTAAAAAACATAACTCTTTATGGGGTTTGAGATTATTACTCAAAAATCTTTCTCTTAAAAGAGATGGTACTAAAATTGTTCATGAAAACTCTCTTGGAAATCGGTATTTCCTCTCATCTTAAATGTGAAAACATTTACTCTTGGGAACATAGTTCCCATATATCATTTTAAAGAACGTGAACTTGGCTCTACTCTTAAACTCAATGCTTCAGTCTTAAAACAAGTTTAAAACAATTGCTAAAGACTTTTTGGAAAGACTCAAAGAACTCTCTAGACTTAACTCTTAACTCTAGCTTGAATTTTAATTATGGATTCCAGGGTTATAATCATTTGTTATGGATGATCTCTCAATGTTTGGATGTACCTTAGAGTGTATAAATCAACTAGAAACATAGGTACGATTCGAGGGAACTCATACAGAATGAAGTGAGAAATGGTAGAGGAACTGGCGACCCTGGTGCACTGAGTGGCATAGGGAGCCAGACCCTGAACTAGAGAAGTATAGTTGGGGCACACTGAATGGCGTGGCACGCCAAGGGTCATACTATAGATTCTCTTCTCTTGTGTACTACTGGCGTGGTGTGCCACCCCAACCCAAATTTTCTGACGAATATTTTTACCCTAATTCGCCTAGAATCGAATGGTTTCTTCCCCAATCTCTTAGATTTGAATACCCAACAATAATACACAAGAATGTACTCAAAAAAACCTTGAAAACTCATACGATTACCTGAAGAACTCATCAGAACCTCAACAATCAAGATTATGAAAGAAACTTCAATAAAACTCATCAAGAACTCCAATCCTATAATTTCAAGAATGAAACTATGCTGAACTAATCATTATTGGTGCGTAGGTGAACGAACCCAATGCTATGTGATTTCACATACCTCTTACGGATCAAACCCTTGGCGAAATCTGCAAAAAAATCCTCAAGAACTTTGACGAACGCTTGACCTTTTCTCCTTTTCTCCTCTTCTTTAACTTCTCTCAAAACCCTAGCGTAAATTAGGGTTTGTAAAAGTAAACCAAATCAGTTTAGACCTAAATAATACCCAATTTTGTTTTAATTTGATATGGTAAGGAAAATACCAAAATACCCCTCTTAAATCCGAAAAGCTTTCCTTAACTAGACAGCCAAACATCAAACGATCATATCTCCTTCATACGAGCTTGAAAATTAGCAAACTCAGTGGCATTGGAAAGAGGATTCCAAGACCTTTAATTTGATATCTTATAGGCCACCTAACACATCATGTACTGAAAATTATAGTCGTTTGAAGTTGATCCAAAACTCATACTTAGCATAACTTGCCAAAATTTCCAATTTTACTCTTTTTAAAATAGTTCTTTTTAATTCTAGTTCTTTCAAACACTGAGGTGTTACAATATCTCCCCCTTGGGAACATTCTTCCTCGAATGAGATTGCTCTTAGTAGATTAATGGTGTAACATCTAACATTCAACTCAAACACCAAACAAGAAATATATAACACAACATGCCAACTTAAAATAAATGCCAAGAAAGGATTAGTACCTTAATTTGGAATTTCTCCAGACTCAGAGATGTGGGTATCTCTTCTTCATGTCCTCCTTAGCTTCCCAAGTAGCTTCCTCAATAAACTGATTCCTCTACAGAACCTTGACTGATGCTACCTCGTTGGTTCTCAACTTGTGAACCTAGCTATCTAGAATCTGAACAGGAATCTCCTCATAAGATAAGCTATCCTTAAAACCAATATCTTCAGTAGGTATGATAAGTGAAGGATCACCCATACACTTATTCAACATGTAAATGTGAAATACCGGATGAACCGCTGCTAACTCTTGCGATAGCTCCAACTCATAACTTACATTGCCAATTCTCTTGGTTATCCTGTAAGGGCCAATATATCAGGGACTAAGCTTCCTCTTCTTGCCAAATATCATAACACCCTTCATGGGTGAAACCTTCAAATAAACTCAATCATCTACTTCAAACTCTAAGTCTCTTCTCCTAACATTTGTATAGGAATTCTGAAGACTCTGTGCTATTTTCAACCTCTCTTGAATAATCTTAACTTTTTCCATGGCTTGATGAACCAGGTCTCGTCCTATCAACCCAGCTTCACCAACCTCAAACCATCCAATAGTAGATCTACATCTTCTCCTATAAAGAGCTTCATAAAGAGCCATCTGGATTCTAGAATGATACATATTGTTGTAAGGAAACTCAATGAGAGATAAGTGATCATCCTAATTCCCTTTGAAATAAATCACACCTGCCCTCAACATATTCTCTAAAGTTTGAATCATGCGCTCTGCTTGACAATATTTCTGAGGATGAAAAGCAGTACTAAGGTTCACCTTTGAACCCAAACCATTCTGGAGAGACTTTCAAAATTATGAGGTGAATTGCGCACCTCTATAAAAAATAATGGACACTGGAACTCCATGAAGTCTGACTACCTCTTGAATATATAACTTAGCATAATCTTCTGTTGAATGTGTAGTTCTTACTGGTAATAAATAGGCTCATTTATTCATTCGATCTACAATCACCCAAATCGAATCGTATTGTCTGCGAGGCTGCGGTAAACCTGTAATGAAATTCATATTCTCCCATTTCCATTCTGGAAGGTCTATATTTTGAGCTATACCACCGGGCATCTGGTGATCTACCTTGACTTGTTTACTTTTCGGGCACTTAGCAATGAACTTTGTGATACACTTTTTCATACTACTCCATCAATAGACTTCTCTCAAATCATGATACATCTTTGTGCAGCCCGAATGGACAGAATATCTAGAGTATGAGCTTCCTCTGTGATCCTCTCTTGGATTTCATCCACCCTTGGTACACACAATCTACCTTGATACCTCAATACACCATCTCCCCCTTGTTCAAAAGCCATCACTTTCTGTTTATGAACATTTGCCTTCAATTCAAGCAAAATAGGATCTTGGTCTTATTTCTCTTTTACTTCAGACACTAGTGAGTCAGCCCCATTCATCACCACTACTCCTCATTCGTTGGAATCCATTAGCCAAACTCCTAATCGTGCAAGTCTATGCACATCTCTTGCTAACTCTTTCTTGTCTTCCTCAACATGGGAAGTCCTACCCATGGACACCCTGCTTAAGGCATCAACAATAACATTAGTCTTACCTGGGCGATAGAGAATACTCATGTCATAGTCCTTGAGTAATTCTAACCACCTTATCAGTCTGAGATTAAGCTCTTTTTGACTAAACACATACGGAAGACTCTTGTAATTGGAGAACACATCCACATGGACACCATAAAGATAATGACGTCATATTTTCAAAGTAATTACTAGAGCAGCCAACTCTAAACCATGGGTTGGGTAATTCCTCTCGTGAATCTTAAGTTTTCTGGAGGCTTAAGATATAACCTTGCCATTCTGCATTAATACACAACCCAATCTAACTTTGGATACATCACAATATACCATAAAACCTTGCGTACCTTCTGGTAAGGTCAACATTGGGCAGTAGTCAACATCTTTTTCAATTCCTGAAAGCTTTTCTGACAAGCTTCAGCCCATTGAAACTTAACTATTTTCTGAGTCAACTTGGTCAATGGGGATGAAATATATGAAAACCCTTGATGAACATTCTATAATAACCAAAGAATCCCAATAAACATCTAATGTCAGTTGGAGATGTGGGTCTAGGCCACTTCTGCACTTCCTCTATCTTTTGAGTGTTAACTCAAATCCCATAACCGGAAAATTTAGCATACAACTATCTATCCTTAAGAGTTTGGAGAACTATTCTAAGATGACCAGCATGATCTTCCTCATTCTAAGGGTTGAATACTCTGTTCATAAGATCCATGAATGCAGCTTGAGCATTAGTCCAATCAAATGACATAAGTAGGAAGTCATAATGACCATAGCAGGTCCTGAAAGTTGTCTTAGAGATGTCACTTTCACTTACTCTCAACTAATGGTAGCCTGATCTGAGGTCTATCTTAGAAAAACAAGTGGCACCCTGAAGGTGATCGAAGAGATCATCAATTCTTGGTAGAGGATACATATTCTTGATAGTAACCTTGTTCAACTGACGGTAATCTATGCACATTCTAAGAGAACCATCTTTCTTCCTTACAAATAAGACCAGAGAACCCTAAGGTGAGACACTTGGTCGAATGAAACATCTCTCACAAAGGATCTTTCAACTGCTCTTTTAACTCTTTCAACTCTTCTGGTTCCATTCTATATGGAGGAATAGAGATAGGATGAGTATCGGGAAGAATATCTATACCGAAGACAATTTCTCTCTCAGGAGGGACTCTAGGAAGATCGTATCGAAAGACTTCTTGAAACTCTCTAACAACTGGAACTGACTAAATAGGTGGTGTCTCAACACTAGAGTCATTAACTCGGACTAACTAATAGACTCACCCCTTGGAAACTAACTTTTTGGCCGTAAGGTATAAAATTAAACGACCCTTAGGCACTGTTGAACTACTCATCCACTCAATAACTGGATCATTAGGAAACTAGAACTTAACTACTTGAGTTCTACAACCGACTAAGGTATAACAGGTATGAAGCCAGTCCATACCTAGAATGATATCAAAATCTACCATATCTAACTCAACTAAGCCAGCCATGGTGTCCTTGTGATTTACGGAAATGGTACAATCATGATAAATTCTCTCAGCTAGAATAGACTCACCAACATGCGTAGAAACACTAAAGGGATCAATAAGTTGTTCAGGAAGAATGTCAAAATTCATAGCAACATAAGGAGTCATAAAAGATAGACTCGCTCCTAGGTCTAGCAAAGCATAAACATCAAAAGTAAAGACTTTGATCATACCAGTGATAAAATCTGGAGAATTCTCTTGCTCTTGGCGACTTGTGATAGCGTATAAATGATTTGCCCCTTCGCCTGTCCCTCAAGTAGCTCCTCTAGATGCAGCTCTGTCTCGTGGAGCAACTGAAGAAAATTAGGCTCTATTGCCTTTATTTCCACCGCCATGTCTGTTCTTAGGGAAATCCTTCATGAAGTGACCCTCTTCACCACACTTGAAGAAACCAGTGGAGCCATCATGACACACCCCTGCATGGTTCCTACCACACTTAGCATATGCAGGAGTCCCATTACCTCCTTGTGCCACACTACCTTGAGACTATGTAGGTCTAGCTTTGAAATTTTGTGAATTCTAATTATGGAACTCCCCTCTGTTCTTTGGTGCAAGTTCACTAGCAGATGATGGAGCAGGTCCCTTTTGCTTATGTTGGAAAGATGACCGATTGGCATTACTATTCTGTTGTCCGGACTCATTTCCTGGAGTCTTAGCTTTCTTGTTTCGGAACTCTTCCCTATCTCTCAGCTTATCTTCCTCAACCTTCTGCATATGGATCATAAGTCTTGTTGTGTCCATGTCACCTATTAGCATAGTTGTCTTGCCTTCCTTACTTGAAAGACAAGACAACCTAGCAATAAACACACTCATCCTGCTCCTCATGTCAGCAACCATCTCCGGAGCATAACGGGAAAGTTGGGTGAACTTAAGGCTATACTCATGCACACTCATAGATTCCTGCTTAACAGTGAGGAATTTTCTTACCTTTGCCTCTCTTAGCTCACGGGGAAAGAAATGCCCCATGAAGGCACTCTCAAACACAACCCAACTCACAAGCGGTGCACCCTCATCTATACCCTTCTTTCATTTGTGAAACCATATTCTAGTAACACCCTTCAGTTGGTGTGTAGCTAGTTCCACTCGCTCAACATCAACAACATGCATAACCTCAAACACTCTCTTCAATTCCTCTACAAAGTTTTATGGATCCTCAATGACACTTGAACTAGTGAAGCTTTGGGGATTCATCCTTAAGAACTCACAGATACTAGAAGTATCAGCCACTTCATATCGATTCTCTCTTTGTTGACCAGCTTGGTTGGTCACAACTTGGTTCAACATCCGGATAGCTTCTCGGAACCGAGCATTAGTGACCTCTCATTGGGGTTGCATTTCTAGTGCATTTGGTACCCCTTGATCCTCAACATTCTTCCTAGCAGGACGACCTCTGATAGCTTTTCATGGAGGCATGATCTGAAAGTTAAGCGCAAGCATGAGTTAGAAAGAAACTTTATAGAGATGAACTCTATCACACGAAATGAGTGTGAAAGAAGTGACATAGTTCCTAAATGTCGTAGCTTCCTAAATATATATGTCACGCCAATAACCAAGACACTACATACATGGTTTCATAGAAACCCAAGGACTCTTGAACTCTGTGCTCTATACCAAGTTTGTCACACCCCGAACCTACACCCTAGATGCGACTGGCACTCGAGAGCCATTGCTAGCCCTAACAGAACCCTTAGCTAGGCTTAATTCTTAGCCGAAGATTTAACATAATAAAAGTACGAACTTAGAATTTTTAGAAATAAACATTCAACTAGCCAAAGTGGCAACTCAAGTCTCAACATAAATGAAATGAAAATGGAAAGACTGAGGAACTAGTGTCGATCTATCACTGAAGCCTCTAAATACTATGAGGGATGTCGGTTTATGACCCCGATCATCCTAGTAAAACTGAATAACAAACATAATAAAGGGGTCCTCCGGAAAGCAAGGAGGCTCACCAAATGATTCTGGAACTCGACTGGATCAACGAAGCGCTAGATGTTGAATATGGTTACATGTATCTGCATGATAAAAGATGCAGGCCAAATGGCGTCAGTACATGGAATGTACGAGCATATTCGGGGATATTCAAAACAAGACATAAGCTTAATTTGGATATAAAGAAACACTTACCTCGTCTCAAGTCTACTCAGGAATACTCAACTCATTTCAATATAAAGCAGAAATAAATATGCATTATAATGAAAAGCTTTTAAATAAGCACACAATAACTCAATGTATTAGCAAAATACAATGTAACTCAGTTAGCATATAAAAACACAAGTAACTCTATCCGTGATTCTAAAATCGACAACCATCTCTATTAGTTATATGATGATACAACGTCTTGCCCACGCTGTCAGAACTGTCCTATACTTTGTCGGGGTATAGAACCAACTATTAAGTGGATCCACTAGTCTATGCTAAAAAAACACTAAGGAATCATCTAAAAAGTATGACCCTTTTTACCCACGTTGGCTACATGGTTTACAGAGACTTTGAGTTATCTGAACTCATCCCCATATCGGTTCTTATTTCTACTCCCAAAATGTAACTAGCTCATATGTTTAAAAACATAACTTTTTCTGTGGTTTGAGATTATTACTCAAAAATCATTCTCTTAAAAGAGATGGTACTGAATCTTTTCAAAAAAAACTCTTTTGGAAATCGGTGATTCCTCTCATCTTAAATGTGAAAACGTTTACTCTTGGGAATACTTAGTTCCTATATATCATTTTAAAGAACATGAACTCAGCTATACTCATCCTCAAACTCAATGCTTAAGTGTTAAAACAATTTCAAAACAATTGTAAAAGTCTTTTTGAAAAGACTCAAAGAACTCTCTAGACTTCACTCTTAACTCTACCTTCAATTTGAATTATGGATTCAAGAGTTAGCATATCATATCATGGATGATCTCGTTATGTTTAGATGTACTTTAGTGTGTATAAATCAACTAAAAAACATAGGTACGATTCGAGGTAATTCATACGGAAAGAAGTGAGAAAAGGTAGAGGACTTGGCGACTCTACGCACTGAGTGGTGCATGGCGCCAGACCCTGAACTACAGAAGGATGGTTGGGGCGTACTGAGTAGAACGGTGCCCTAGGACTCATACTACATATGCTCTTATCTAGAGCAATGCTGGCACGGAGCGCTACTTCCCACCCCAATTTTTTCCAACGAATTTTCTTACTCATTTTTTTACCCTAATTTACCTAGAATCGAATGGTTTCTTCCCCAATCTCTTAGATTCGAATATCCAACAATAGTACACAATAATCTACTCAAAAGAAACTGAAAAAATCATACACTTATCTCAAGAACTCATCGAAACCTCAACAATGAAGATTATGAAAGAAACTTCAATAAAACTCATCAAGAACTCAAATCCTTTAATTTCAAGAATGAAACTACGCTGAAATAATCATGATTGTTGCGTGGGTGAACGAACCTAATGCTATGTGAACTTACATACCTCTTAGGGATCAAACCCTTGGGGAAATCCGCAATAAAATCCTCAATAACTTTAACGAACGCTTGACTTTTTCTCCTCTTCTTAAACTTCTATCAAAATCGTAGCGTAAATTAGGATTTGTAAAGCTGAACCAAATCAGTTTAGACCCCTAAATATTACCAAAGTTTGTTGATTGGGTAAGGAAAAGATCAAAATACCTCTCTTAAATCCGTGTTTCCTTCTTCTTCTTCTTCTTCTTCTTCTTGGATGAACTTGCTGAACTTTTGGAATTTTAGAAGAATGAATTGCATTAGGTGATTTTGGGGGTGAAAATCAATATATAGGGCTTGGAGTAGAAGGAAAAACAACATAGTATTGAATAAAATAATTTGGAAAAACACCCAAAAGCCCCTGAATTAAAAGCTCACGCACCCACTTCTCAGAGGCCTTCATGGCCTGTCAAGGGTACCATGAGCCGTTATGGACGCCATGGTCCTTAACCAATGGCTAGGCAAGGGACCCCTTCTTGGTAGGCCACTTTATGACCTCTACCATGGCCCGTCAACCGCACCACATACCATATATGCCTCAGTGGCAGGGACGCTTGCCATGGTAGTTTCTAGCAAGTCCTCACGAGCCTTATAACGAGTCTTTGTCCCCTTAACGGCCTGTTAAGGGATCTGTGGAGGGTCACATGGCCTAGTATTGGGCTGGTGACTTGCCTGCATTGCCCCTTTTCTAGCCTTCTCGATTCCAAGGTGTTACAATATATCTCCCTTGGGAACATTCGTCCTCGAAAGAGATTCTAATCATCATAAGAAAGGTACGAAATCAAACCTATCAGCCCAATCATACATGAAATCACATAAATGCACATATCCGAGGAGAAAACATCAAATTTAAGCAAAAGCATGTTCAAAACATCATTTCATTAAGTCTATATCTAACTCATACTTAAATACACATAAACATAGATAAATCAATCAACTACCTTATTTTCTCAAAATATAAGCTTTCCATGAATCATGCATAATGAGGAAATCATGGGAATAGCTAAGACACATGACACCAAAAGGGTAAATCAAGAGGACTAAATACCTTAAGCTAAAGTAGGGACGAAAGAAAAGAGATGAGGATAACAGGACATCATATCGGCCTCGGCCTCCCAAGTAGCACCCTTAACTAACTGATCTGATTTCTCCATAGAACATTTAAGGAAGCAACCTTTTTGTTTCTCAACTCCTTAACTTGCCTGTCTAAAATCTCAACCTGAACTTCCTCATAAGAAAGATTCTCCTTAACCCCCAAATATTCTAAGGGAACTATATATGTCGGATCTCCAACACATTTCTTTAGGGAGGAGACATGGAAAACTGGATGAACCGATGCCAAGTCTTTAGGCAAATCATGTTCATAAGAACCTTTGCCAATACACCTCAAAATCTGATATGGGCCCACATAACGGGGACTAAACTTCCCTTTTTTTCAAAATCTCATTACAACCTTCATGGGTGAAATTTTCAAGTAGACCCAATCATTAACATCAAACTCAAGATCTCTTCTTCAAACATCGGCATAGGACTTTTGCCAACTTTGAGCTATTTTCAACCATTCTCTAATAAACCGAACTTTCTCCATAGCCTCATGCACCAACTCGGGGCCTATCAAAGAAAATTCCCCCACTTCAAACTAAACTATAGGAGATCTACACCCGTCTCCATATTTGCATTTTCACTTTAGTTGATAATTGCTTACAAAACCCCCTTTGATAATTGACACTTGTGTCACCCTTTGATTTATCAAGTTTTTACTCGTTAATGTCTATAGCTATAATTAACTTGATAAATCAAAGGCTCTTAGTATTGGATGAAGCACCCGGATACGTTAAGTCAAAATGGCGCCGCTGCTGGGGAGTGGTGCTAATTGAGAATTTTTAGTTAAGTCGGATTTTGTTCTTGTTAGTTATAGTGATACTTACTTAATATTTAGTTTCGTTTTGCTTGTTTGTGTATTGTGAACAGGAAGTATGAGCATAAACAGCAGCAATGGCAGCCAAGTAGGCCATCAAGACGACATCACAAATCTCAACTATGTCAACGAGCCTCATGCTAATGACCCCCATCTCATGGGCGGTATTGGTGCCATTCGCTTACATCCGGCCGAAGGGAATGCGGTGTTCCACATCACGAGTACTATGTTGCAACACTTGCAACTAAAAGGGCTTTTCAGTGGTTTGGCTCATGAGGATCCCCATGAGCACAATAAAAACTTCGTGGATGTATGCAAACCGTTCTCTTTCAAGAATATCTCCCAAGAATTGGTTCGGTTGAGGTTGTTCCCATTCTCGTTGATGGGTGAAGCGTGTAAATGGCTGGCTGAATTGCCACGTGAATCAATAACTTCGTGGGAGGAGTTGGTCACTGCATTTTAAGTGCGATTTTTCCCTTCCTCGAAGATGATGACTCTTCAAGATAGCATTCAGAGCTTCAAGCATCTAGAAGGTGAGCCTATTCATGAAACTTGGCTGCGATTCAAAAGGTTGGTGCTTCAATTCCCAACACATGGCTTGCCTGATAACGTGTTGATGTAGCATTTTTACTAGAGTCTGGATTCGATAAATAAGGGTGTTGCTGACCAACTCTCTCCGGGAGGTTTGATGCAGCAACCTTATGTGATAGTTGCTCAGCTCTTGGATTGCATGACTACCATAAACAGGGCGTGGTATACCCGTGAAGACCAGGTCTCCCCTCTCACATTCAAGTTAATTAAGGAACAAATGGAGAAGGATCAAGAGAGGGGCCAAAACATTTCCAAGATCATGACACAATTTGCTATTTTGTCTAAAAATGTCATGTGATCTGGTGATTGAAGTGTCAATGTCGTGGGTGTCGGGTGTGCTAATCCGGATGAGTCCAAGTTTGAAGCCTTGTATAACGAAGAGGTAAATTTCCTATCCAACCAAGGTTGTGGCTATTGTTCAAACTACCCGAGGCAGGGTGGTAACCAAGGTTGGGCTAGGTATCAAGGTTGGAAAGATCGAGATCATGAATGGAGGGACCTTAATCCGAATTAGAAGGATGGGGAGAAGGATAGGTATGTGCCTCCCCACGAGTGCCAAAAGCTAAAAGATTCGAAAGGTGGTCGGTCTGAGAATATACTCTCTCGTATCCTCAACAAAGTTGAAGGGTCAGACAAGATTTTAAAGGAAATGAAAGAAGATATGTCTACCCTTAGCCAGACCGTCACCTCCCATTCAGTGTCGATCAAGCAGTTGGATATCATCTCATCTCAACCCGAGACAGCAACGGGGTTTGCCAAGTAATATTAATGCTAACCCCACCAATGAGGTTTGAAGGTGGACTTGTGTCGTGCAGCCACGTTAACTAAGGCGCTGCTTGGGAGGCAACCCAAGATCCCTTATTGCTTTATTTTGTTTTCATAAAATAATGGCGTGTTGATTGTGTAGGTGGAATTGTGGAAAGTGTTCAAAAAGTGCAGATTGGCGAGCATCAGGCCCATTCAGCGGATTGCCGAGAAGGTCGGCGACCCCAACCCAAACCGCCGTCAGACTCAAGACAATTTTACATTGGAGTCTGTAAAACTCGGCGAACCCAGGAAATTATTGGCGAATCATCGACCATATCGGCGATCCCTACGGAGACCATCGTTTGGACCCCCACAATAACTGGAGGTCCTATAAAATTAGGCGAGATGAATGACTACTCAGCGTGTCACTGAGTAACTCGGTGAGCACGACTAATGTCGCCAAATGGGCGTGAACTGGACGATATTTTAGGCCAAAGGTTTAAAAAGTTGCAAAGTCATTCACTTTCCCTCACTCTTTACCTTCCCAAACTCACACCCACACTCTAGTTTCTATATTTCTTGCATTTTTAGAGTATTTTAGTCATTGATTGGTGCTTGGATTGTGGAGTACTTTGCCGCCTAGCATTTCAATCTTTATTAATCGGCATCAAAGGTTGGTTTTCCAAACCCCGAGATTATTTTATCGAAATTGTACTCATTTGCAATTGTCTTATCGTGTTGTCGTGTGCTGGGCCTCTTTGATAGAATTAGTATGTTTCTATGCCTGATTTAATTTGATAATCTTTCCAATAATGTTTTGATAGTCGAAATCCCGTAGTCTTGTGCTTAAAATGAAGTAAAATTTGTGGGTTTATGCTTGGGTGTCATGGGGTGTACTTTAATTTCACTAGAGTATCCGTTGATTTTGTTTTCGAGGGTTGCGGGATTGAATTTGAGAAGTTAGGTTTAAAGTAAGAACGTTGGGTCATTTGGCGAGCTAGGTCGAGCTCGCCAAACCACTCGGCGGATCGCCTACTGTCCCCATCTCGCTTTTAATTTCTTGCTAAATGTGTTGTTGGATTCTGTAACTTTTAGCGAGAAGCCTGCGGTCGCCGAAGTAACTCGGCAACTCACCGAAAGACTTCTTGATCACCCTTTATCCGCACTCCTGAACCCTTATTGTACAGTAACTTTTGGCGGGCTAACCCAGTTCGCCGAAACAATTCGGTGGCTCACCAACTGTTTCGGTGAGCCTGTCTGAGCCTAATTTTCTGTGCGTTTGTTTGAATATTTTCTTACTTCTTCTCGAGGTTTTTCAGACATGACTAGATCAAAAGCAGCTGAAAGAATAATACTAGCCCAAGAGAAGACTAAGGGGATTACCATAAATGTGAATGCAGTTATATCAAGCTAAACCCAAGAAAATTCTAATATCCAAAGGGGATAAAGGTCTAGGCCAACTCTTAACCACATCCGTCTTCTTATGATCTACCTCAATACCCCTACCGGAAACAATATGGCTATGAAAAGCTACACACCTTAACCAAAACTCATATTTGCTAAACTATGCAAAGAGTTGTTGGTCCTTGAGAACTTCAACACAATCTTCAAATGAGTGGTATGCTCATTTTCACTCCTTGAATAGATCAATATATCATCAATGAACACAATCACAAACAAATCAAGATATTATCTAAACACCTTTTTCATAAATCCATAAATTATGCCAAAGCATTAGTTCATTTGAACGACATTACCAAAAACTCGTAATGGCCATATCGAGTTCGAAAAGCCGTCTTCGGAATGTCATCTTCCTTCACCCTCAAATAGTGATAACCCAACTGAAGGTCAATCTTAGAGAAGTAACTTGCTCCTTGAAGTTGATCAATCAAGTCATCTATCCTTGGGAGAGGATATTTGTTCTTAACAGTACCTTTGTTCAACTGTCGGTAGTCTATATACATACGAAGTGAACCATCCTTCTTTCTAACTAACAAAACTGGAGCACCCCATAGATAGATACTCGGTCGGATGAAGCCCTTGTCCAACAAGTCTTTCTTTTGCTCTTTAATTTCTTAAGTTCTGCCGGAGCCATTCGGTAAGGAGGAATAGAGATATGTTGTGTATCTGGGAGTAGGTCATCCCAAAGTCTATTTCTCTTTCAGGAGGTATATCGGGTAGATCATCTGGAAACACTTATGTAAACTCATTTACAACGAGGGTCGACTCAAGAGTAGGGGTTTCAAATCCATATCTCTCACCCTAACTGGATGGTATAAGCAAAACATAAAAATCATCTTTCTAGTCTAAGACAAGAAACAAACCGGCCTTTCAGCATAAAATTTCCTTCTTCCCACTCTAGGATAGGTTCATTTGGAAAGTGGAACTTGATCACTTGATTTCTACAATCAATAGATGCATAACATGAATGCAACTAATTCATACCAAAGATAACATCAAAATCTAGCATATTAAGCTCTACAAGGTCAACATGAGTGACTCTATGGGACAGGCACATGGTACATTTTCTATAGACCCTCTTAGCCACAATAGAATCGCTAACTGGAGTAGAGACAGATGGGGGTCTAATAATATATCTGTAAGAAGGTCAAACCTCATAGCCACATATCGCATCACAAAAGACAAGGTAGTACCGGGGACAAGTAAAGCATACACATCAAGTTGAAAGACTTTCAACATACCAGTAACCACATCGGGAGATCCGTCTTGCTCATAACGAGTCTAAAGAGCATAAAATTGGTTTTTCTTTTCACTTCCACTAGAACCTGATGAAAGGTATGATTGAGCCCATTGACGATTATCTCTTTCATTCTTAGCAACTGAGGGACAATCTCTTTTCTTATGATCCGCCTTGCCACAACCAAAGCATGCATTAGAATCAGCTAGACATTTACATGCATGCTTTCTTCCACACTTAGCATAAGTAGACAATGAAGATCCACCACCATTCACTCCTTGAGGTTTAGTTTAAGTCACCCTATCTTTGTTGAACTTAGAAGGAGCATTGGAGGAACCTTGACCAGAAGACCTTTGCCAGAATTTAGAACGACCATGCCATCAGACCTTGAATGTGAGAAGTTACCATCAGCAGTCCTTGCCTTCTTTGTCTATATAGATCTTTCCCTAAGGTTCTCCTAAACTATTTGTTGAGCAGGAATTATAAGACAGTAAATGTCCATATCATTGCAGTACGACATTCCTTAACCACCATTTCGGATGCACCCGAAACAAACTTACTCATTCTTACCCTAGGGTCAGCAACCATAGTAGGAGAATATCAAGAAAATTGTGTGAACTTTAGAGAATATTCGTTCACACTCATGTTTCCTTGATGAAGATTAATAAATTCAAGCACATTTTCCTCTCGCATCTCAAGGGGAATGAACCTATCAACGAAACCAACCTTGAACTTTTCCCAATCAAGAGGACCCGCATCTTCCACCATATCATCTTTCAATTGGTTGAATTATATTTGAGCAACACCCTTAATTTGATATTCACTTTTCATAGTTAAAAACCCACATTAAATCATGAAAATCTAGAAAATATGGGTTAAGCATGGGTTCGTGGGATTAATCTTAAAAACATGGAATTATGTCAATTCATGCTTAATAGATCATAAAACAATCAATTATATCAATATTGAAAGGAATGTATAACATAGAAGAAACCCCTAACTTTAAGTGAGAATTTCTAACTTCAAAATTGGGGAATTTAAGAACTCTATGGAGGAAAGGGCTCCATATATGAAGACTATCATACCTTAGTGTTCAAAACCCACAAGAAATGGTAAATTGGGGACTTGATCATGAAACCCAAAGTTGACTCCTTCTACATCTTCTAGAGAGAGAAATATTATGGGGAGGATGAACTTGTTCAACTTTTGGAATTTTAGAAGAATGAATTTAATTGGGTGATTTTGGGGGTAAAAATCATTATATAGGGCTTTGAGTAGAAGAAAAATGACATAGTATTCAATTAAAATAATCTGGAAAAGACCTAAAAGCCCTGACTTAAAAGTCGACGCAACCACTTAACAGAGGCCTTCACGGACCATTAAGGTAACCACAAACCATTATTTCCACCGTAGTCCTTGAACAGTGGCTAGGGAAGGGACCCCTTCCTGGTAGGCCACTTGACGACCTCCACTATGGCCCGTCAACCTCACCACAGACCGTCTAGGCCTCCATGGGAAGGATGCTGGCCATGGCAGTTTCTGGCAAGTCCTCATGAGCCCCATAACGAGCCGTGGTCCCCATCATCGCCCGTCAAGGGCTCTGTGGAGGGTCCATGGCCTAGTTTTGGGCTGGTGACTTTCTTAGTTTGCATATTTTCTAGCCTTCTCGATTCTGAGGTGTTACAGGGTATTAGTAACAAAAAATTGAGTATGAATGAATGGATCAACTTTGCAAAAGATGTGGGAAAGTTTGAAGTCAACAGAAATATCATAGATTAACCATGTGCAAGGATACTAATAATAATGTTCAATCACAATAGCATAATGAATACATAGTGTGTCCTTAAGGAAATTATTTTCCTCAAGTACTTGAGGTTAGAGGAATATATCCTCCGAGGATAGAATAATTTTACTCACCAGTGTATTGGTACAAAAAAAATGGTGTCAGCAAATCACTTAACAGGGGCAAAGTACACTAGAATACAAGATTTAGGTATGTAGAAAAAGAAGAAGAAGTTCAGAAAAAAATTTAGGAATCAAAGGTATTTATAGTTCCTGAAGTATTATTTCTAAAAGTTTGCAACGGACCTTACAAAACAATCACTTAAGAAACAACATTTTCATAAAGATTGGAATCTTTTAGAACAATCATTTAATAAACAGTGTGAAATTTGATTAAATAGGGGAAAGAAAGAAGTCAGTCAGATCCAGTTCGAAACTGGGTCGTTTGGATTGTCTAATTTAGTTATTAGATAAGTAATGATTAATTAAATATACAAGTAATTAAATAATTAAATGAATAATAAAACTTGTTCCAAAAAAATATCTTGATCATTTTCCAAAGCTAAAACTGAAGCCGAGTTCAGCAAGCGAGCGATGACGATGGTGCGATGGAGTCTCTATTTCCAACCCTTTCAACAACAAGTAGAAAAGTATCCTTATTTGAAAACTTGAACAATTCTTTCCACCACTAATGAGCTAGGTAGAAATATTTTCATTAAAACATAGGGAACAGTTCACATTCTCTCCATTTCCCATTTATTCTTATTATTCCCAACTGTTATGACCCAAGACTACCCTTAGAGATGACAAGATGCCTAGAGGCGTGAATGACCCCAAGCCAACCACAAGGAAAAGAATGACACTAAGATAGTATACATAACTAACATAGCGTAGAGAGCTACATAAATTGTCAACTGACTAACATAACATAAAAGAGAAATTTTGAATATAAAGACAACATACGTGGAATACTAACGTCTGAAAGGCCTCTAAACATAAGTGAGTAGCTAGAAAAAAAATTCTAACTCACTTGAACAACCTAAAACGTAAAGTAAATTCTGGAATGAACATAATAAGGTACGACCCCAAACCATGAGGACTCACCAAAA